>JARSSU010038423.1:0-23048 GCA_029619165.1 Eurosta solidaginis
TAACATTTGTCAGTTTTGTCTGCCTAATAAATAGTTTAAACGGAATTGAGGGGCAAAACAACTGCAGGTCTCTCGAATGAACCATGTACTTGAAACAAGAACGGCTAGAGGACACCACCAAGCACAATACTTTGTGTTGCGATACGAAAGGTTGTGCAACCCAAAAGCTGTCAAATTATATCGAACGTCGTCAAATACGGTAACATTTGGCATATGAGCCAAAACGTACACATCATTGCGTCTAGTACCGAATGTTCTTCATGGGGAAGTAATAGCGATTTTTGCCAAGAAAGCTATTTTGGGGTCGAATTCAAGATAGATTTACCAATGAGGAGACTGGACCGATTAAGTAAGATTTGCCAGACGGCGCTTGAGCGGATGAGTACGGACTTTTAAACTAAACTGAAATAAGTATATGCCTACCTTGGCAAAAGGGGAAGAGGGATCCTCAGTTAGGACAAAGAAGCACATGATCGAAAGGCACATAAACACAAACACGACATGCCACCCATTACCATCACCCCCACAGAGGTTGAAGCAGCCATTCATAAGACCAAGCCCTCCAAATCAATAGGCCGAGACGGAATAGCCATGCCAATGCTAAAACACATTGGGAATAAACTATCAACGCAGGTTTTCAACCTGTCGCTGAAGTCCTTTGTCATCCCTAAACAATGGAAAATGGCAAGGATAATTCCACTACTAAAGCCTGGCAAACCAGCTAACGAAGGCGAGTCATATCGACCGATATCACTCCTTTCGCCAGTATCGAAGACATTCGAAACTGTTTTGCTCCCCCATTTCACGGCAAATCTTCGCCTAACCACGCATGAACATGGCTTCTGCAAAATGCACAGCATCACCACCGTGCTAAACGCCACTTTTAATATTCAGGCTTCTATTGACATCGGTAATCTAGTACTGTCTAAGAAGATGTTCTTAATGGGATTATTCGGCTTAAGACGTCGACGAGTACCGATGTCGATGGCTTGTCTGCAATTTTGTTTAAACAATGTGATTCCCTAGTGTATCCACTGTTGTCAATTTTTAATAATTCGTTATCTACAGGTACTTTTATTGATGCCTGGAAATTAGCGTTCATTACACCTATTTTCAAGAGCGGCAATAAAAATGATATTACGAATTATAGGCCCATTTCAAAACTTTCCACCATGGCAAAGCTCTTTGAATGTATCATCCAAGATAAATTACGTTTCTGTGTTAAGAATTTTGTGTGTCCAGAGCAGCATGGATTTTTTCCAGGACCCTCAACTGTGTCTAATTTGACTATTTTCTCTGATGAATGACTCGCAGCTTTTCAGGCAGGATAACAGGTTGACGCTGTGTAAACTGACTATTCCAAGGCATTCGATCGGGTCTCCCATGTTATTTTAATTAAAAAGTTAATCTGTTTGGGCTTTCCCTCAGTATTTTCGAGTTGGATTGAATCCTACTTATTTAATCGTCGTTGCATGGTTGTAGCTGCTGGTGTTAGGTCTCATCAATTCGTTGCTTGCTCCGGTGTTCCACAAGGTAGTATCCTGGGTCCACTGTTTTTGTCTTGTTTTTTAATGATATTTGCTCTTGCTTCTCTGAAGTAAGATTCTTGCTGTATGCAGATGACCTTAAGATATACTTGCCTATTCATAGCCTTCATGATGCGGTATTGTTCCAAGAAGCTTTGGATAAACTAAGTAACTGGTGTAATAATAATCGCTTATCACTTAACCTAAGAAAGTGCTTTCAAATAACTTTTTCTAAGCGTGTCAATATGATTGATACCGTGTATCAAATACCAAACTCGCCCCTGTTACGGTTAGTGAAATTAAGGACTTGGGAGTAATATTTGACTCGAAGTTTTCGTTTTCAAGTCATATTAATGTGTGCATTTCTAAGTCGTATGCCATGCTAGCTTTTGTTAGGCGTCATAACCCGTATTTCAGTGACCCGTATACGCTAAAGCTTTTATATTCCGCGTTTGTGCGATCCAAACTTGAGTACGCTTGTTTCATTTGGTCTCCGTATTATTCCTGCCATGTTGCAAGAATTGAACGAATCCAAAAAGTATTCGTACACTTTGCATTACGCAGTCTGCGCTTCTCGGATCCTATCCCGACTTATAAAGCTCGTTGCTTATTGATTAACTTAAAATCATTGCAGGACAGGAGGACAATTTTATCGATGTCGTTCGTTTTCGATTTATTACGTGGGGTTGTTGATTGCCCTGTGCTCCTTGAGAGGATTTTCATTAATATTCCGGCTAGAGCTCTTCGTGCTTCTGAGTTTTTTCATATTGGTGTTCTTAGGGCTTTTTATGCGCGGAATGCTCCAATTACTAGAGCCTTAATTGAGTTCAATAGAATTTATAAATTTTGTGAGCTAGATTTTTCCTGTTCGAAAGATGGCTTTCTGAGTAGTTTAAATACTTTTTATAAGTAAGGTAATTTACATTGACATTGTTAACTACTTTACACTTTTATAATTAGCCTATAAGATTATTTTTTAATTGGCTTAAATAAATAAATAAATATATACTCAGATTAATTACGGACTAAATCAGGAAAAATCCCATCATAGGACGGTGCTCGTGGCACTTGACCTGTCAAAAGCTTTTGACACAGTCAACCACGGCTCGCTACTGCAAGACATAGAAGGCTCACACCTTCCCCCTTGTCTAAAAAGATTTACCGCAAATTCTCTGATTGGTCGGCAAGCGTTGGTTCAATGAAGGAACGAAATCTCAAAACCTAGGAAAATTAAGTAGGGGGTACCACAGGGTGATGTGCTATCCCCGCTTCTGTTTAATTTCTACATATCAAAACTCTCTCCGCCACCAGAAGGAGTTACAATGATCTCCTATGACGATGATTGCAGGATTATGGCAACAGGGGCTGGCCCTTCAATTGATGAATTAGTTTCTAAAATAAACAGCTACCTCCCCGATCTTTCTAGTTTCTTCACCTCACGCAACCTGGCATTAACACCGACAAAATCCACGGCCACTCTGTTTAAAACGTGGAAGGAACATATGCCGCAAATATTGGACGTTCACGTCGATGGTGTCACACTACCGACTGTCAGTCACCTAAAGATCCTAGGGTTAACGTTCGATAATACTCTGACCTTCAAGGCGCATGTCACGGAAATTGTATCTAAAGTACAAAGCCGCAACAAAATCCTCAATTCGCTTGCCGACAGCACCTGGGGGAAAGATAAAGAAACATTGCTAACCACGTACAAAGCATTTGGCCGGCCGCTCATGAGCTACGCGTCACCAGTTGGGCGCCTGGTCTTAAAAACATATACTGGAAAAGGCTGCAGGCCTGTCAAAATGCTGCTATTGGAACTGCTACCGGATGTCTTCTTGTGACCCCCGAACACCACCTACATAGTGAGGCCAAGGAGTCCAACATTAAAGAGCACAACGAAATGCTGAACAGACAGTTTTTCTAAATTGTCATAAACCAGGACATCCTAGCAACAACTGTTTGATCTAGCCCCACCTCCATGGAGGTTAAGGGAACATCTCCACAAGCACTATGACGAGATTCGGCACCTGCCAATACAGCCGTTTGATACAGACAAGCATAAGGAGGCCCTTAGCCAAATCCACACAGAATCGGTAAACGCTTTTGCCAGTACGCGACCAAGGGAGACACGAGTCACCCTGACCCAACTTCGTTCTGGATACTGTAACAGGTTAAACTCTTACTTGTTCAGAATCAACCCCGACATACGTAATGTATGTACTTCCCACACCTGTTGTTACTGACCTAATTTATAAGCATGTGACGCCAGAAAGCAGTATCCAATTAGTATGCCTTCAGTCTTCTCTCTTCAGAGATATGAGCCAATTTGTGAGTTTAATATCGTAGGCTTTGCACATGATCTTGAATTTGTAGCAAAGCGCTTTTGTTCACGCCTTTCCTGCTTGATGTATTATATGCAGCTCCTGTCTTCTTTTAATTATAGTCTAACAGGACAGGCATGAGTAATAAACCAGCACAACACTAAGGCTCGAGATGAACGTTGATTATAAAGCTTTTAGAATACTTACTTACTTAATGGGCGCTTAACCGTTTAAACGGCTATGACCGT
Organism: Eurosta solidaginis; assembly: GCA_029619165.1. Taxonomy (NCBI): domain Eukaryota; kingdom Metazoa; phylum Arthropoda; class Insecta; order Diptera; family Tephritidae; genus Eurosta; species Eurosta solidaginis. The sequence goes on from JARSSU010038423.1 coordinate 4,099, forward strand.
ACAACAAGACGCGCGTTAACTGGTGCCAATTGGTCACACCAAGGGAATTTACATCGTTTTCCACTTGGTCCTTCCAGCGGAGTGGACACCGCCCTCTTCGTCTGTGCCCATAGGCAGGTTACGCTAAAAATACTTTCTTAGCCAGAGCATCATATTTCATTCGCATAACATGATCTAGCCAGCGTAGCCGTTGTGTTTTAACTCGCTGGACTATGTTGCTGTCTGCGTAAAGCTCGTACAGCTCATCATTATTCTTCTTCGAAGAACTTTTCTCTCGAACACTTGCAATGCTGTTTCATCTGATGTTACCGTGGTCCATGGTTCTGCACCATGTAGCAGGACGGGTACGATAGGTCACTTGTAATATAGGATTTTTGTTTGCCGAGAAAGGACTTTACTTTTCAATTGCCTACCTACTCCAGAATAGCATTTATTGCTAAGAGTGATTCTTCGCTGGATTTCAAAGCTGATGTTGTTGTTTGTGTTAATGCTGGCTCCCAAATAAACGAAGTCCTTTACTATTTCGAAATTATGACTGCCAACAGTGACGTGGTTGGCAATAAGCAAATGCGCTGACACTTTGCTTGATGACAGCAGGTACTTTGTTTTGTCCTCATCCACTATCAAATCCATCTTTTCCGTTTCTTTTTGCAGTTTGGAATAAGCAAAACTTACAGCGCTGGTGTTCACGTCGACGATATCAATGTCGTCAGCATACAGTTCTGCAGCATTTTGGCAGGTCTGTAGTCTTTTCCAGTGTGAATTTTTAACACCAGGCGACCAGACTGGTGACGGCTAGCTCATAAGCGGTCGGCCAATTGCTTTGTACGTGGTAAGCAATGCTTTTTTTGCCCATGTGCTGCCGGCAAGCGACTTGAGGATTTTGATACGACTTTGTACTTTAGAGACAATCTCGGTAGCATTAGCCTTGAAGGTTAGAGTATTATCGAACGTTGACGGACAGTCGGTAGTGTGACACCATCGATGCGTACGTCCAATATTTGCGAAATCTGTTCCTTCCACGTCGTAAACAGGGTGGCCGTGGATTTTGTCGGTGATAATGCCAAGTTTCGCGAGGCGAAGAAACCGGAAAGGTCGGGGAGATAGCTGTTTATTTTAGAAACTAATTCATCAATTGAAGGGCTAAGCCCTGTCGTCATAATCGTGCAGTCCTCAGCATAGGAAATGGTTGTAGCTCCTTCTGGTGGGGAAGGGAGTGCAACATCAAATTAAAGAAATCGCACGATAGGGGATCACCCTGTCTGAAACCTCGTTTAGTTTCGAACGGCTCGGAGAGGTCCTCCAATTCTGGCTTAGCTGATGGTACTTTCGTCAACGTCATTTTGCACTGCTGCATAAGTTGAAACCAAATTCAGACATACCGGCATATAGGCACTTTCTTTTCATACTGTCGAAGCGGTGATATGTATCACCGTTGTTTTCACGGCTTTTTTAGAGTTGGTTATTTTTGTTATTGATATTAGAGATAAATTACAAAGTTTACAAACGGCGATGGTTGCTAGGGCATGTTTCTGTTTTTGATTAAAAAGCATATAGAATTAGTATATGTATGGTGAATAAAGGAATAGCAACAAAAATGAAACACTTACAGCTCCGACACATAAGCAGTTTTTCATATAGATGAGTTTAACACATGCTTATGCATTATGAGTAGATTGTACGTATTTTTATGGAGAATGGTAGAATGAGCGACACTGGCGCCATCTGATATTGAAAAGTAGCCAACGCCACGTTTGTTCCAAGCAAACCATAAGAAGAAAAATTTGACTTTTGTATTGGCTAAGGGTGTTGGCACACTTTGCAAGTCAAATTATTTTTCACTCGTTGGTAAATTTTATAACATTTTTCGTAAGTAAAAACTGCAATATAACAAATGAATACGACACAAAATATGTTAGCAAGTATTTTTGTTGTATAAGGAGAATGTTTATACTAGTGCTTCGCGAAATTTTTTATGTGAATGGGCAAGGCGAAATAAACTTAAATTGCCAAGTCTGAAATTCCTTCATATTTACAAACGCAACATCTTGGTTGATTGTAGCGATGTTATTGGAATGCATAAGCTTGAGTTAAACGCATCTATATGAAAAATGTCATTGTGTCACGGCCTTTATGGCTGAGTGGATAAAGGCGTCAACTAATTTTCCTTCGAGTTATGGCCCCCGAAACATAAAAAATTGCTTAGTCATAAAAGGGGCGGTGCCACGCCCATTTTTTAAAAATTTGAAGTTTTTCCTATTTATTGTTATAAATCCACTTGGGAAATAAAATACCATTGATATAAAGCTCTTTTTTGCAAAGATATAGCTTATTTTTTCGTCCGTGACCCTTTTAAAAATCTTTTATATAAAAGTGGGTGCGGTCCTTAACCCATTTCGTTAATTTTTCTTCAAAGCATTCCTTATAGTAAAGGCAACATCTCTGCCGAATTTTGTTACGATAGGTTTAACGATTTTTGATTTATGATCAATAATATTTGTAAAATTTATTTTATCACAAGTGGGCGGTGCCACGCCCATTTTAAAACATTTTTTCAAATTTTTATCAAGAGTCTCAATATCAGTCCACGTGTCAAATTTCAACAATCTAGGTGTATTATTTACTAAATAATTAGGTTTTTTGTGTTTTCCAAAATGTGATATATATGTAAAAAGGGGGCGTTTTTATCATCCGATTTCGCTCATTTTCAATACCAATCTATTCTGGGTCCAGATAAGCTCGTGTACCAAATTTGGTGAAGATATCTCAATATTTACTCAAGTTATCGTGTTAACGCACAGACGGACGGACGGAGTAAGTAACCATCGCCGCTTGTAAACTTTGTAATTTTTCTCTAATATCAATAACAAAAACAATTCTATAAAGCAATTTGAGCATGTATCGCTATTTAAATATAGATAATAATGTTGTTTATTTTTAATATACATTGTTACTCGAGTATCCTAAAACTTATGTAGCAGCCCTCGTATGATAATGAATTAGTCTGCAAGTGTACTTTTCCAAAATATTAGCACGCGTGTGGTGCACTCTCAAGGCACTTGATGCCTTCCACACTTTATAGTTGAATTCGTTAGCGGATTATATAAGCAATGTATGGCGGCCACCGACGGTGTGATGGTAGCGTGCTCCGCCTACCACACCGTATGCCCTGGGTTCACACCCCGGGCAAAGCAACATCAAAATTTTAGAAATAAGCTTTTTCAATTAGAAGAAAATTTTTCTAAACTGGGTGGCCCCTCTGGAGTGTTTGGCAAGCGCTCCGAGTGTATTTCTGCCATGAAAAGCTCTCAGTGAAAACTCATCTGCCTTGCAGATGCCGTTCGGAGTCGGTATAAACCATGTAGGTCCCGTCCGGCCAATTTGTAGGGAAAATCAAGAGGAGCACGACGCAAATTGGAGGAGAAGCTCGGCCTAAAATCTCTTCGGAGGTTATCGCGCCTTACATTTATTTTTTTATTTATAATCCATTCAAGACTTTCGTATTTTCTCGCTGATTGATCCATATCCACACTCCATTTAAACAGTAATCTGCATATGTGTAATACAATGCTCTCTCATCGGTTTAAGCACTTCATCGGGTTCACCAATCAATTGGATCAATGAATTTCTTAGGTGTGCCCAAGTGGTGTGGACCTATTTAAATGAGCATTATGAAGTGCCTACGATAACTTGTGTGTACCAAATGTATTTACGTGGCATTTTGACGATATTGCCAGCATTTGGTTGAAATGGGCCATATCTTATTTAACTGAAATTTAAAGCCGAATCACGTTCCGCTCAGCAATGTAGAAAAACTGCCCACCATCTTTGAGTGATCACTGATCATATGCTTTTTAACCCTTGTTAGCATTAAGGTTTTTGTAGTTTTTTTTTCCTGTACACAATGACAGCATTGAATTAAATATTTGATAAATTTGTGCCAATTCATGAGCATCGATAGCACGAATACGTTAATTGTGAGCGTGACAAGTCATCAACGTGTCATCGCAACTGCTTAAATGCCTACGAGATCTTTACCTTCATTCATGCAATCAATGCATTCAAGTGACCTTGTGTTCCAAAAATATATACTTAAGGGGGTTTTGGAAGCCCCAAATAAGAACTATATTCATAATTTATTTTTAACAGGCTTATATTAGCTTCACTTGTACATATTGTAACGAATTTAGTGAAATTCCGTTTATTTCAAATCTTCCGCTAACGTTCGAATCGCTAAAGTGTTGAATAAATAACTCCAATATTCAATAAAGCAAAAATGATCTTTATTAGACTACTTTGAAAGTACTTCACAATAACACTTAACTTCACAACCAATAGCGCGCTTAGATCACACTGAGTACTGACTACTCAGCTTGCTCTTCTTTTATACTCTCTGTTGCTTTGTCCAAATGTCTAGACGTTTCCTCTTCTAGAATCCTCTGCCTGGTCACCAGCCATACGCACGTGTATTTGTAGTGTGCAACCATATATGTGTGTATATGTGAGTGCTACTTCGGCTGATGATGACATGCGTTTGTGAGTATCTCTCTGCTGCTTGTATGTATGTGTGTACATGATGATTAATGTGATTATGTAGCTTTCTTTAAGGTTTTTGTTGTTGTGCATTTATTTAGTGATGTGAGTATTCGTCACAATATGTATGCTTGTTTGTTACTCTCTAGGCTAGGCGCGCAAAGGAGAGTTAGACCCATCTAGCGGCAATTATTGAAGACTCGTGAGGTTAAATAGCTCGCTACAAAACGAGTTGTGCTTAATAGCGGAGGCACGAACCTCTGTCCGACGGTACTATCAACATCAAATATCTAAGTGGATTGTAGATACTAAAACGGCACCATATTTGCGTGTTTTTTAGTTTTTTAAACTATATTTATTGTGATAAGTCTCAACTAAGGTTGAAAAATCGTCAATGTCCTACGAAATTAACTTTTTGAAAGTTGAAATTATCTGGATTCGTCTGCGTAATGGCAGGCAATACGCGGCTCACAGCAGTGTTATCATATCTCAAATACTGGTACGGAAGTGGTCGACAATTTATGTGTCCGTATGACGAATCACCAGAAGGCAGCATAAGCCAAAATCAGTCTATGGGTCTATGGCGTTTTGCCACAGAAATTTTATGGAAGTCATCAATAATAACAACACCTTCAAAGCTATTTTGTTCAATAGCCAAGCCACGATGTTGTTGCAGCACTTGAGTCCTAAAAGAGCAGTAGGTTTTACAATGGTGATTGAGCAAATCGTGGAAACTAGCCAGCCTAGACAAGTTTTATCGACTATTTCGTAAAGTTTCCCAGTAATGAAGACACCAGAGACCTTTATGCTCACATTTTACATATGAAGGATAGAATCAGTTTGGGTCAGCAATTGTTCATATCATGCCTTTAGCACTGAACGCTATAGGCGAATATGTATCCCACGGTACAAACTAAGTCAAACTTTACGAACGGGCCCTTTTGGTGGAGCTTGACTCAAGAAAGCAACTGTATGACAGACGACGGTGCTTGAAGATATAAGCAACTCCACCATGATAACTGCCAGTTATCTGAAATTTCCCCTTAGAAAATCCTAAATCACTGTACCGCTTGATAGGTTAAGCGACAAAAAATGACTTCGTAAAGGACTTCGTTAATTTGGGAATCAGCATTAATACAAACAACAACGTCAGTTTAGACATCCAACCACGACAACATCAGATGAGAAGACTCTGGGAGTGTTCGAGAGAAAAGTTGTTGGACCTCTACGCGTAGGAGACGGCGAGTACAGAAGAAGATTTAATGATGAGCTGTACGAGTTTTATGCAGACACCAAAAAAGATAATACTCCGGCCAAACACTTCTTCATGTCGCAACCCGTCTATGGAAGCTGAGGAAGAGGGTGGTCCCCTCACCGCTGGAAGGATCCGGTGGAAAACGATTTGAATTCCCTTGGTATGATCAGTTGGTGAAGAAGCGACTGGCGCCTTCTTGAACGGCCATAACCTTTTAAACGTTTAAGCGCCAATTAAGTAAGGAAGTAGAGGAACTCTTGTCTCATGATTACTAATCCGTTGCCAACATACTCGACTTAGCGACTCATATAAAAAAGTAAAAAAGATCACGACAGAAGTAAACAACCGCAATAAAAGACCCAAATAAATGGCCAACAGTGCTTGAGAAAAGCAAAGCGACTGTTATTGGCAACGTATAAGGTGTACAGCTGGCCTATCTAGATTTATGCTAGGAGCAGCATCAAGTTTGTAGTACGCAGTATGGAAGCTTTATGCTCTTCAAAACGCAGGAATCTGAATCACCACGGATGACTTTTGCGAACTCGACCAATAACTGTTGAGGGGTAGAACGCGCCGACTGAATGTTACACTGGCATAAATCAGATCCGAATATTGTAATACGCACAGTGAGGGACAACCCTAATGTACACATCTGTATGGTTGAAGTCTGAGGAAATATCGCACCGGGGATTGTATACTTTAAAAAACAATACAAATTTCAAAAACAAAAAATTTCTGAGTACTGAATCAGTGAGGAAAATTAAAAACGAGAGCATCGCTAGCTGAGCTACTCACTTTTATACGATCGAAATCACTCCCCTCAAATGTATAGGGTATGGACGTCTCTGCACTTGTTTAATATAACATTGTACACAAATGTCAATGATGATGACTAAGCTGCAGAGGCTGGTGTGGTGTTTAAGTAGATGCTCGTTTGCAATCATTTGTGGAGTTAAACGCACTTGTTGGTATCATCAAGTGGATTCATTTTTTTATACCCAGCTGTACTAGTACATAGGGTAATATAACTTTGATTGGATAACGGTTGGTTTTACAGATATAAAGGAATCGAGATAGATATAGACTTCCATATTTCAAAATCATCAGTATCGAAAAGAATTTGATTGAGCCATCCATGTCCGCCCGTCCGTCTGTCCGTTAACACGATAACTTGAGTAAATATTGAGATATCTTCACCAAATTTGGTACACGAGCTTATCTGGACCCAGAATAGATTGGTATTGAAAATGAGCGAAATCGGATAACCACGCCCACTTTTTATATATATAACATTTTGGAGAACACAAAAACCCTGATTATTTAGTAAATAATACACCTAGAATGTTGAAATTTGACGAGTGGACTGATATTGAGACTCTTGATAAAAATTTGAAAAAATGTTTTAAAATGGCCGCCCCTTTTATGACTAAAAAATTTCTATGTTTCGGGAGTCATAACTTGAAGAATTAGTTCAAAATAGAACCATATTGTAACGAATTTACTGCAATTCCCCTTATTTGCAATCTTCTGCTAACGTTCGAATCACTAAACTGTTGAATAAATAACTCCACTATTCAATAATGCAAAATGGCTTTTATTAAAGTTCTTCACAATATAACGTACTTCACAATAAATAACTCTACTACTGCTCTACAGGTGGCTTCTCAAATCAAACTGATTGTCGCGCCTCTACTGTTGCTGCCTTTTATAGTGTTTGGTTTCCTCGTTGACATTTCTGGGCGGTTCTGTTCTAGAATCTACTAGTTGGTTATCTGCTATAAGTTTCCCAGCTATAACTACAGATTCACAATTTTTATAGCTTCTCTCACAGCTCATGCGCGTGTGTTTGTGCGTTGCTTCTCCGCTGCGTAGACATAATGATTGAATTATTGATGTGAATACACGTCACTCCTAGCATCGGCTTAGAGATCACAGTACCCCTTAGTGTTGCTAATATTCGTAACAATATGTATATGTATTATTGCGCAGCCTTGTAACACTATTAAGCACACAAAACAAACAACAACAGCATTTCAAGTGTACAGCTGGGTATGTAATGTTCGGTTTCACCCGAACTTAGACTTCCTTACTTGTTTACTTTAGCGACGTCATGGCTCAGTCCCATTTGGGAACACCCGCACATATTTGTTTGGGTTGTTGAATATGGTGCAAGATATGGTGCATAATATTTTTATTTGTTGATATTTATTTGGTATTTATTTCATTCTTAACTTATAATACGGAATTCATCACTTTACGCAAGTCATCATTCACCTCCAACGATCGCGCCATTGTTCGTACTTGGCTCGATCTTGTGTGGCATTAAATGAAAATGCGTTAAATTGTTGATTGTTAAGAATGAAATTCTACTGCCACTTATCTATGCAATTCCATCCGTTCTCCATTTCCTTATTATCGTAATAAGTATACCAACGTGCAGCATTTCAAGTATTTTTCTACGTTGAGTTGCAGACGCAGTTGGTCTAATAGTGTTGCTAATTACTTTTCATTGTTTCAGTTAATTTTACGGATTTGCTTCTTGAAAGCCCATCTATAAATTAAGAGACGGGTTAAGGTCAGCATCACGCTCCATCACGGATATAAGCAAGAAAGTACGGGGAGAATGGGGACAGGGAATATGGCAATAGATGGGAATGAAAAAGCAGATGAACTAGCTAAAAAATGGCGCATCCCTTGAAGCATGCTCAGAAGACGTCCCAATTAGATTGGACGAGATTAAGAGAAGGTGAGAAGTTCACATGATCGACCAAGCGGGAAAGGCGTGGGTTCAAGCACGGGGCTGTAAAGTGTCGAAAATTATGTGTAGGTCTTACAATCTTAGACTAACAAAGTTGCTTCTATCATTAAAAAGGGAAGACTGCATACTCATGACTGGTTTCTCACACTGGAAACTGCCTTCTGGCGTCACATGCCTTCAAATTAGGCTTGGTCAGTGATAGCAGATGTAGGAAGTGCGGGTTGGAGGAGGAAACGATCGAGCGCGTTTTGTGCTCGTGCCATGCGCTTGCCAGGCTAAGACTTAGGTGTGACACAGCTGTCAGATCTAGAAGCAGCAATTGGCTTAAGGCCATTGAAAACTTCTAGTACTTTGTAAAGAGGACGGAGTCCTGCGTTTGATAGGGGTTTTTAGTTTGGTCGCTAAAATAAACTTCTGGTAACACTACGGACTCATTCAGTTTGTCAGTGAGGTCCTTATGGACCGGCCAGTTCAACCTAACCTAACGGGGGAGTTGGGTTGCGTTCAAGACTTCAGAATTTTACAATACAATTTGATTGCTTTTTTACAGATTGTAAAATTTACAATCTACAATCAACTTGCTTGTATGCACTTCATGTGCAATCACCCTTACAAAAAAATAGAATGATTGTCCTTTGAGATTGATTTCAATAAGAATTTTTGAACAATCCACGATTGTAGCCGGTACATATAATCAATGATTATAGCTCAAATATTATTGCAATCCAGGGTTGTAGCAGAAAAGTGATTGCAATCACATACATCCAATGAATTAAGATTGTAATTTTTATACAATCAACGGACTGTTCAATCAAAAATTGTAATAAAAATGCTATTGCAATAAAATACTCAAAACTGATTGCAGATGGTAATTTTTGCAAAGATAAAAAATACAATCATTCACCATTAAAATCTAATGTGATCGCCAAATTGCTTATGTTTTGTGATACTAGATCCGTCTACTCCCCGACTCAGTAGAGGAATGACCTTTGGGGGCCGGAGATCGTTTTGTCCACTCGCATTGTCCGAAGCCTATTTGTTGCTCTATGGCTATGTTTGCATACCTTACAGAGCTCATCATTCAACCTTCCTTGATAAATGGCACTGGCATCACGGAAAGGACTATTAATTTTTCGAGGAACTTAACTCTTGAATACTCTAGGGGTTCTACCATCTTCTTTTTGAAGTACAGATAGCGTGACTTTTGTTTTAATTGGGAACTCATTCAAAATAAGCACTTGTTGGCAGGAATGATCCTCCCATATATTTCTTGGCTGAGTTTATTATAGCTGTAAATGCTGGTTCCACGATAAATGGAGCCTTTTACAGTTTCGAATTTATATCTGTCAATAATGACGTGGCTGACATTGCCCTATTGCGCTGAGAGCAGATACTTTATCTTGCCCTCGTTAAACGCACGATCGATCTTTTTGCCGGAAGGGAGCTGTTGGAATTTTGGCCGTTTTCCCAAGGTCAATTATTCTACATGGTTTCCTTTGAAGTAGGCGTCTCTCCACCTGGCTAAGGTAACGAAAAGGCCGATGACTTGGCAAAGGAAAGTACAGCACTCGCTGAATCGACGTTAGATATCCATTTGGGAGAAATCAAAAGGAGACAGGAGGTGCATTTGATCCATCAAGCAAGAAAGACGTGGACAGGCGTTCAAATCCTACGACACTCGACGCACAAAGTTGCTCACACCTCTAAAGAGAGAAGCCTTAAGACTTAAGATGGGCATATTTACGAGATGTTGCCTTCTGGTGTCATATGCTTATAAGTTAGGCCTCGTAAGTAACAGCAGATGTAGGAAATGCGAGCTGTACGAAGAAATGGTTGCGCACTTTCTGTGTTCGTGTTCTGCGCTCTCCACGTCAAAACTCAAGTTACTAGAAGCGGCAAAGTTGCCAGATCTCGAGTCAGCTATTAAGATAGGTTCTAGAAAAATTCTAGTATTTGTCAAGAGGACGGGGTTACGCTGTAACCTAAGTCCTGGCATATAATTTGTGCCCTTCCGTTTGGTTGTCAAACAAATTCTAGTATTAGTATGGACACATTCATTCTATGTGAGGTCTTTATTGACCAGCCAGTTCAACCTATCACTAATATAACAGGTCGAGCTAAATTTACTTCAAGTTAAAACAGCTGAAAGTAATTTTAACGTTTTTGCTATCAGGGGTTTAAGACGCTACCTCTCATTTTTTAAAAAATATAGCAGGTAGATCCTTCCAGATCTAGATCTGCGTGTCAAATTTCATCTAAATCCGTTTGGCCGTTCTGACTTGATTGAGTCCCAAAGCATTGTAGTGTCCATAAGATTACTTATACACTGAAAGAAAGACTGGTAACATCAATTGTCAATTTTTATCCATCGCAACAAGATGTTGAATCAACTGCGCACAAATCGTTGATTCGTAATTGACCGTTTTAGTAGTCAAATAAACAAAAAAAGTTGTTTCATTATACTTTACCCATAGTTTCATAGTTTTGTTAAATTACAATTATTACTGTCGCTCTAAGAATACCAATCAAAACTGTTAATATGAAAGGGATTTGTGTTCTTTTGAAATTACCAGTGCAAACTGTTAAATTAACAGATTTAATGTTAAGAAAGACAGCGAAAGCCGTAGAAATGACAGAGATTTTTGTTCATTCGAAATAACCAGCGTAAACTGTTAAATTAACAGAGTTTATTGTCGAAAAGACACTACCAATGATATCTATTGAAATAACAGATATTTCTGTTTTTTCTACATTAATAGCGTAAACTTTTACATCAACAGAGTTTTCTGATCATATGACATTAATACCTGTGGAAAAAATAAAAGCTGGAGAAATATACAGTGTACTCTCTCTTAAACGGACACCTAAGAGACTGCCAAATGTGTCCGCTTATGAGAAAAGTATTATTGATGAATGTCTAAACAGTTTTATTTCCAAAACAAGAATATTAATTAATAAAAATAAGACTGAGTTAGGAGGTTCGTAAAGCTTTGTTCATAAATTAAAGAATAAAGTTTTGTGTACAAAATATTCAAAATAATTGTACGGGAAGTTATTTTGTGACGTTTTTTGAACCTTTCCAGCCAGCCGGATGATGCACTAAAATCGTCGTCTCACTGCAATTTCTTTAGCTTTGCTCCTTATAAGTGTGCCTGACAGAGGAATGCTCTTATTTCGAGCCTTCACAAACCATTCGTAGCACAATTTATCAATATTAAGGCCTTTGGGCTTCAGCAGACTGCTTTTTCTCTCCGGGTTGACGTCAGTGTACCACAAACTTAAAATTTGATCTTTGTTTTTGATAATGCTAGCAGCTTGCGTTTTGCTGATCTTACATTTCTTTGCCAACTCTCGTATACTTAGTTTTTCTTTCTTATGAATTTCAATGACATTAACTTTGTCTTTAATACTCAACACTATTTTAGGCATTGCGATTCACGTCACGTACCCACACAAGAATATACTAACTACGTGAATGCAAATAAGTACATACATTTTATGTTTTTTACTGTATTGAAACAGGTTCTTCGTATTTAGGGGATTCCCCTACATCCATGCACGTATTAGTGAATAAGCAACAGCTGTCGAATATGGTAAAGAGTAAATGAAAAGAAAGTGTTGTAAGCTGTCCCGTTATGGGAAATTAAAAAGCCCTTTGGGGTAAAAAGCAAGTTTACGCGTCCTATTATGGGAGGGTTGTCCGCTCAAAAGGGAAAAAACTAAAAAAATGCTTAAGGATTTTTTTGGTACTGAAAAAATTGTCCGTTTATGAGAGGTGTCCGTTTAAGAGAGGTGTCCGTATAGGAGAGAGTACACTGTATATTTAAACTTACGTACTTTTTTTTATTTGTATAAATTACACATAAGTACATTTCATTTCTAATGGTTTTATTGCTATATTTAGTAATATTAATTAAAATAATATTTGGTGGTTTTATTATTTTGGTGTTTTTTTAACAATTGGCATCGTCGTCATAAGCACAAAGTAGAGAGCGCAGTAAGCGTAAAATTCCCTTTGAAATCTGCTAATGCATTGACTGTTGTTCGCTGTTGAAATGACCAGTGAGATCAGTTGTGTTAACAGAAAAATCAGTTAGATTGATTAGGAATCTGTCAATTTTACAGAATTTTGTTAACTTAAGAGCGACAATTTCTCTTCTGTTGAAATGTCTAAACTAATTTGTTCGCTTGATAAAGAACTCGGTCGAATTAACCATAATTCGATCAATTTCACGAATCTACGTTAAGTCAAGAACAACAGAAACCGAATTGTGATTTTACTAGCACCATTACTTTCAGTGTATACATATTTTTTATCATCTTCGTTTTTTTTATTATTTATATTACACTTATTATTTTTAAAGTTATTGATTTAGACCGTTTGTTCCCATGCATCAACTCTAACTCTCAACTTATTTGACAAGTGCGAATGTGTTGTGGAAAATCATCACGATCTCAACCAATACCTCATATTGTTAAATGATGGATGGAGAGTGAAAGATTAAAACATTATTTTGACTTGTTAGATTTAACATGCCAAAAATTTTAATTACTTTCACATTCACACATGTTACTACTTATGCATTATACATTTTCTTATCTTTCCAGATACCCGCAATGTTTAATCCTTTCAAATTGTGAAAGAGACATTTTGTCCACACATATTAGTCTGTCATAATATCACCCACAGTAGCTAAGGTCACGTCACGTTCGGGGTCGTGAACATATTAAGACTAAACGAAAATACTTACGTTCAAATATTTAGGAAAAATTAAAATATGAATTCACACCTTAAAATGTTAATTCCACGCAGGTATCAATTATTTAACTCTCAGTTAGGCACCACCGTCCGTTGCGAAAGGATAAGCACGATAGTATGTACATATGTGTGTGTGTGCACCTTCATATGGATTATGTAAATGAAATCTTTTCGGACGGTACTTCATTTCTCAGCAGCAATCTATTTGTAAAGTCATTTTGTGTAAACAAATCTTCGTTTCCTGTTTGCTTATGGATTAAGGATTCACAGCAAAAATGTTCTTTCACTTATTATCATCGGTAGGAACATATTTCCATGCTTTTGTGTGTCCGCGGAGATCGACAGCGAAATGCCAAATGTTTTGCTTAAGTAAACACATCTGTTTTGACTTTAATACAATTGGAAAATTTTAGTTTTTTTCTTCATGATATTTACATAAATGGGAAGTGTTTTTGGATTTTCTAAGCTTAGCTTGGATTGATTTTCAACTTTCCAACTTTATGATTTCCGAATTTAACAATTATGAATCTTCGTTTTATAAGATTTATTATGCCTGTGCACGGGAAGAAAAATATGTTGCCTTCTAAAGAGTATAGTTTGTTTTGAGTTCGCTGAAACGGTCAGATCGATCGGGTGGTGAAGCCAAACTATCTTAGTCAGCGCCGATGCACTGTGTTTATACTAGGGACGATGATTTTCGGGATCTGAAAGTTCAATACCGGATCGCAGGATCGCCCCGAAATTTAGCCTATATAGATTTCTTTATAGTTTTTTGCGAAAATTGCGACACATGTATATATGTGTATATAGATATAATGCAAAACGCAAGTTTTAAAGAAAATAAATAAAACAAGCAAGGACGGGACTGTCTTCGCTGTGCCGTAGACTTCATACCTTTCATGAATGGGGCTGAACAATAATTGTATCGCATTCGTAATATCCAAATAATCGGTTGCTTAAGATATGAAATATATAGTGAACAGATGTACATACATACTAAGCGATTTTGAGATAAATAAAAAATAAACAAGTAAGGAAGGTTAAGTTCGGGTGTACCGAACATTACATACTCAGTTGAGAGCTATGGTGACAACATAAGGGAAATAACCATGTAGGAAAATGAACCGAGGAAACCCTGGAATGTGTTTGTATGACATGTGTATCAAATGAAAGGAATTAAAGAGTATTTATGAGGGAGTGGGCCATAGTTCTGTAGGTGGACGCCATTTAGGGATATCGCCATAAAGGTGGATCAGGGTTGACTCTAGAATTGTTTGTACGATATGGGTATCAATGAAAGGTGTTAATGAGTATTTTAAAAGGGAGTAATCCTTAGTTCCATAGGTGGATGCCGTTCGAGATACCTCCATAAAGGTGGACCAGGGGTGACTCTAGAATTTGTTTGTACGATATGGGTATCAAATGAAAGGTGTTAATGAGTATTTTAAAATGGAGTAATCCTTAGTTCCGTAGGTGGACGCCGTTCTAGATATTGTCATAAAGGTGGGCCAGGGGTGACTCTAGAATTTGTTGTGCAATATGGGTATCAAAATAAAGTGTTAATGAGTATTTTAAAAGGGAGTAATCCTCAGTTCCATAGGTGGACGCGTTTCGAGATATCGCCATAAAAGGTGGGACAGGGGTGACTCTAGATGAGTTGTACGATTGGATATCAAATTAAAGGTATTAATGAGAGTTTTAAAAGGGAGTGGTGGTAGTTGTATATGTGAGACGTTTTCCAGATATCGACCAAATGTGGACTGGGTGACCTAGAACATCATCTGTTGGATACGTAATTTATTATATATGTAATACATGCCAAGATTTTAAGGGTTTTTATTTCGCTGCAGAACTTTAGTAATTTTCTTCTACATTAATATGGTAGGTGTCACACCATTTTATAAAGTTTTTTCTAAAGTTATATATCGCTAATAAAAACATCCAATTACCATGTTTCATCCCTTTTGTTAAGTATTTGGTATAGAATTATGGCATTTTTATCATTTTCGTAATTTTCGATATCGAAAAAGTGGCGTGGTCATAGTCGATTTGCGTTTCATTTTTAGGGCACATGTAGGGCAACCACGTGAAAAACACAAAAACACCAACAGGATAAACGAATCGACGCCTTCTAGCTACAGCACCGGTGAACTAGTCATTAAAAAGGATATGTCGATGTTTGCTCAAGTGCTAGTCGTGTTATCGGTTGCCATAGCGGACGGAAAGGTACATTGTATTACGGACGACTGTGTATAAATAACGCATTGACTGGCAGTGCTATCACCGATTTCGCCCATTTCTACATCGAAGAGAGTTAGTCACGCGTCATGAAAATGCTATGCCCCTACCGTAAATTTCAAAAGGAGTTTGTAATATTATCTAGTTGCGACTATATGGCGTTACGAAGTGATCCAATAGGGACAATGTAAATGAAGAAGCGGCGGAGCGCACGCCGCTATTTGAAATTTTCTTTATTTGTAGTTTGTGTTGCATGCACACTACATCATTGACTGGTAGTTGAATGCTCTTGACATGAGCTTGTGACTGATATCTGACTTTGTAAGCTAAGATATCAGATTTTTGTTAAAATTTACTAATAAACACGTCTTTTTAAGGAGCGTGGTCCTTCTCACGATTTGTGGCTTATTTTTATGAAGCGTACATATGAGTTATAGTGGTGTAATGTCCTGCATATTGCATCTATGATATCTTCACGACTGCCAATTACGTAGTCTTGCAAATGATAACAACACTTTAGGCGCTCTCTGTGATTTTAAAGTAACGTGAACGAGTGCCGGTTGCCGGATGACCTAGTGTCCAAAATTTACTATTTCTATTTGCTGTCGTAAGTTCAACTCACTCTACCAATGATGCGTCGCTGTATCTGTCTGTGTAATGATTATTATCGCACTTTTTTCACGGATTCGAAACTTATAGTCGCACGTATTATCGTTCATTTAAATAGCGATCTGTACGATGAGTGCACAGGAACCTACATACAATTTCATGAGATCCCTCAATATTTACTCAAGACGGACGACGGACGACGGACATGGCCTCAGTCAAATTTATATTTTCGATCCTGATTATTTTGACATATCTATCTCGATTCCTCTTATATATGTACAACAACCGTTATCACAATCAAAGTTAATATTTCTCTGTGTGCTCTGCTCAACTGAGTATAATAAATACAAACAAGCAGGACGGGACTGTCTTCGCTGTGCCGTATAGACTTCATACTTTCATGAATGGGCTGAACAATAATTCGGATCGCATTCGTAATATCCAATACATCGTTGTTTAAGATATGAACTATATAGTGAACAGATGTAGACATACATACCTAAGCGGTTTGAGGATAAATACAAACAACATAGGATAGGTAGGTGCATGTGTGTGAGGATGAACAAAGTTTCACGTGTGGCCTGCATGAAATCAGCCATGACCACGAATCACTTCTCTCAACAATACGAGTGTAGACGTAAACGTAGGTATTGATGAAATTTGAAACTTCGAGCCGTAAAAAAGGGCAGAATGACAGTTTATATGGGGTATATAATATTATACACACCGATCTCTATGACTTTTTTCAGACAACAATTTATGCTATCTACGAGCATTCGAGAGAAATTTGAAGCTCTAGTTGTTAAAATGGGGCAGTCATTACGAAAACCTTCTTATCCGAACAATCGGTTGTATGGGGATATATGCTATATATACGACCAATCTGATCAACAATGTCGACAATATTCACGAAAGCATATGATGAAGTTTAGCAGCTTCAATCTGATAAATTGATAGAGATATGACAAAAATCCTGTTTTCGAGGAAAATCGGTGGTATGCTCATAGTCGCTGCTAGGGGTCTCGATCCGCCGGTTTTCGACAAATATGTCTAATCGGACACCTAACTATACCCGCGTCACGAATTTTATCACAATATATCTCAAAAATGAGGGACTAGTTTTTGGCGTATACAACCAGACAGACGTAGACCTAGCTAAATCTACTCAGCTATTCATCTCTGTATCGATATTCGGTATAGTTATTGGTGGGTCTATCTATTTCTCATTTAAGATTACAATTTGAGATCGTGACAAACTAATATACACTTCATTTCATGAAGGTATAAAAATTGTTAAACAAAAACATTATCAAATCGGCACAAACGCAATCTCTTTAGGGATTAATGCAAAATATTTTGTAAGCATAGTTTAACGATACACACAGAATTTCGCTCCACCAGACGTTGGGAGCTTTTAATTTATAGGGGAACACCGAAGTTATTAATGAGATCAGCTATACATCACAGAAGTTGGCAAAATAATGAGATAATTGAAACGTCATTCACTCCACAACCCCCACAAAAAAAGAAAGAAATACCCCGCTTATTCAAGCCGTCACCCACGGAAAATGATAATTATAACTCTATTTGGTTTTGAATCCATGGAAAATTGC
Organism: Eurosta solidaginis; assembly: GCA_029619165.1. Lineage (NCBI taxonomy): Eukaryota > Metazoa > Arthropoda > Insecta > Diptera > Tephritidae > Eurosta > Eurosta solidaginis. The sequence continues at coordinate 21,864 of JARSSU010038423.1, forward strand.
CCTTACCAAGTAGTCTGAAAATAAAGACGAAAGTCCCTGTTCCTGTAGAATAAACTCGTCACACTCTTAAGTCAGACATAGAAAATAAACATTGATATAGTACAGCTATAAATAAGAAAAATAAATCCGAAGGCGTGATAGCCATCGAGGCGCTATTTTAGCCGATTTTCTTCAATACTCCAATTAGGCTTTCTCGTGCTCCTTTTAATTTTTCTTTGACAAAATTGGCGGGATTCTCGGGAACCTACATATTTTACCCGACTCCGACGGAATCTGCAGGACATGATGAGTTTTCACTGGAGCTGTTCATAGGCAGAGAATACACTAGGAGTGGCTGGCAAGATGAACTTCCAGGGGCGATCCCGCTTAGAGAAACTTTATTCTAATTGAAAACTTATTTCTAAAATTTATTGATGGGCGGCGTGACTCAAAGCAGATATTCGGAATGTGGTAGGCGGAGCACGCTTATATACCACACACACATGCCGTGCCGCCGTGCCTCTAGAAGTATTTGATGGAATATTCGTTGGGTCGGTATAACAACACCAAATTGTCTTTTCAGACTTCTTTCGTACTGAAGACGACTTGTTTTGTGACATATCAATAATTGGCTTTCAATAATATACATTATTTACACAATGCTGATTTTACAAATTAAACATAATTTTCATATTCCTGAATTCTCATATTGGGTTTTAGAACATACTAGTAAGAAAGACACATAGCATCCGGTTTACAAAATTCTGTTGCATGCATACATGAGCGCAAATTTGGTCCAAGTGAATTAAAATTTGTGAACAATGAAAATACATAACACTCTTGCAATCACTGTGGAGGGATCGAATGCTTTCAGGTACATTAAGAAAGTTCTCACATACGATACATACAAATCAGCTTGGTATTAGATTATTACTGTGACCATAAAGAAATCTTGAAAACAAAAATGACATGAGAATTTTATTCTAGGCTTTGGAATGCACTGTCATTTGATTGCTACTGCGTTATATATTATAGCCTATATTATTATCATACTTATGACAAAGGTCGGGGGGTGACATATTGTCAACTTACCTTATGATTTATGCTTCAAATGGTCATAAAAGTCATTTGGTCATATATCAACCAGTTCAACATTTTTCACATCTTACTTTATGGTGCCATTTAGACATATATGGGGGAAGAACG
>JARSSU010038425.1:0-41277 GCA_029619165.1 Eurosta solidaginis
CTACGCAAACATACGATGTTGGCCCCAGCAGAGATACGCAAGCATACGGCGTTGGTCACGGCAGAAACAGCAGTCACGCTAACACACGACGTTGGCTGCAAGTGAACTACACAAACATATGACGTTGGCCACAATAAAGTCACGCTAACATACGATGTTGGCCGCAGCAAAATTATACGAGCATACGACGTTGACCACAGCAAAGGCACGCTAACATGCGACGTTGGCCACAGCAGAATTACGCTAACATACGACGTTGACCGCAGCAGAGTTACGCAAACATACGAAGTCAACCATATCAGAGCTACACTCACGCAGACGCACCGACATTAGCCGTAGCAGAGACAGCGCAGTCGCTAACCGTAAGAGAGCACGCCGACGCAAGGTATCACTGAGATACATTTACACATACCCAGGCGGCGACCAACAAGACGTCCTAACGGAACACTCCTAACGAGATACGCGGGAGTTAGCCCACCTATCATAGTGCAAGCATCAAGCGAAGTGAAGAATACATACATATCTTTCTTTTATTACATTTTATATTAGTTATAGTATATAGATTCAAAGCAATAAAGTGAATGACATATGAAAATGATTTGCAAGGTGCCCGAAATACAAATTTATTGTAAGCGAACCTTGGACACGGCGAGTATACCCCAGCACTTATGAAGAAGCACCCGGGCAAGGAAAAGCTTCGTTACAATTGCGCCTTAGCAGAGACCCTGCAAAGCGTACAACGTCAGAAGGAACATTTCTGACTAGACAGCATTTCAAAGGAGCAGCTGATATCCATCACACTGGAATTAAGTATTGAGCAGACAGCCACAACCCGAGAAATCCGAAAGCGCATAGCAGCCACTCGCTTCGAAAGCAAATGTGGACTCGGAATTACATGCGAAATTTTTTATCCCTATGTGCCGAAGTGTACACGCTGAACGTAGACTTTCTCTCAAATACGATGACCGAATTGCTAGGTGCACCGCCCTTCAATGGTATCGCAATAACAACGTGCACTGGAGCGACTGGACGACCTACAAGCGCGACTTTTTAAACTTCTTTCTACCAGCCAGGTACTTCGAGAGTTTCGACGACGAAATACGGCAACGAAGGCAGCACGCCCGCGAAAATATAAAGACTATGTACAGCGATACAGAGCTTGATGAGACATGCCGGGTACAGCAATGAGCAGCGCCTGGAAGAATCTTCCGCAATAGCCACCCCGATTATTTACTCTACATTCGCAGAAGGGATTTCAACAACCTAGGAGAAACTCATCTCTCTCGCAGAAGAATACGAAGGTATCCACGAAGGTCACCGACGGACATCAGACGGAGCACGTCGCGAAATAGCGAGCACGTCGTTGTTGACTAAAACGCGCATAGCGCCACTCACCTCAAGGATCCTGAAGGGGTTTTGTTCAGCCACACTCGCGACCACGTGGTGAGTTCTGGAAGAGAAGAGAGAATAAGAGTCGCCATCGAAATAAGAATAGCCAACGGAGTGTTAGCACTACGATCTTCGACGCCATAAGGACAGAGGTACGCCTCAGAGACTCGCCACTTCACACAATACTACATGTGATGCCGGGGCAATTGACGGCATTATACTGGCCTAGACACGCTAGGAAGCATAGGAGCAACCATATCGTGTGGAGGAGGCCACCAGGTGCTAACAGACCCCTTGCTCTGCATTCAACGCCTCCTGGAGCCACGTCAGAGACCATTCAGAGTAGAACACCACCGAGTACGAGTAACGACAGGTACGATATCATCAATCAGATTAACGACGACCTTTCCAGCCATGAAACACAACGGTATGGAAAGCGAGGCGGATCACATACGAGAATTCCTGGCAGGAGACCTCCAAAAGTTCGAGGCATGAGGGAGAGTCATCTCTTGACTGACGACCGCCCCATCAAACAACGGTATTTCCTATGCAACCCAGCGATGCAAAGTATAAACGATGACAAGCAAAATATGTAAGCAACCTCGAACTGAAAATGGCTACTGGCAAATACCATTGGAACTAAGCAGTCCCCTACACGGCTTTCACAATACCCGGAAGCGGCCTATTCCAATGGCGTGTCATACCATATGGCTTACACTGGCACCCGCAACATTTCAGAGGGCGCTGGACCAGGTCCATAGGGCCAGAAATGGAGCCCATGCTTTTGCGTATCTGGATGATATCATCGTCTTAGTCGCCACTTTGGAGGAACACATCAAAAATTTAGGAGAGGTGATGTTACGACTGCAGCGCGCCAACCTCAGGATCAATCCAGAGAAGTGTGATTTCTTTATAAAAGAACTGAGGTACCTAGGTCACGTGATCAGCGATAAAGGGATTCACACGGACCCAGAGAAGGTTGCCGCTATTCAGGAATGGAAGCGCCGACCAGAGTGAAAGAAGTACGCCAATACCTAGGTATAGCCTGGTGGTACCGCCGTTTGGTGCCCGCCAGCCAGCCGCTCACCACCCTGCTAAAGAAAGGAAAGCATTGGAAATGAGGAACCGAACATCATAAATCGTTCGACATCATCAAGCGGAAACTCACCGAAGCATCATACTCGCATGTCCAGATTTCAAAAAAACGTTCACCCTGCAGACGGACACGAGTAACTACAGCCTGGGGGCAGTGCTGACACAGGAATTAAAGAGGGCGGTGCGGGTGATCGCTTACGCCAGTCGGAAGCTTAACAAGGCAGAGGACAACTATTCGCCCAACGAAATGAGTGTCTGCTATCGTTTGGGAATCCGTAAGATGAGGCCATACTTGGAAGGATACAGTTTAAAGTAATAACTGACCACATGTCACTTAAGTGGTTAAATTCCATTGAGCGATGGGATTTGGAACTACAGCAGTACAACTTCGACATTGATTATCGGAAGGGGAAGCTTAACATGATGGCGGACGCCCTATCTCGACAACCGCTGGAGACATACGACTTACAACGACGACGGAACCAAAATGCAAGTGGTGGCACAAGCGTGTCCGCGAAGTACGCACCAACCTGGAAACACCGCCGACTATGCGATACAGGATGGACAGTTATACCACGGTATTCCCTGCCGGCCACACGACGAAGAGGCGGTACCATGAAACTGTGTCAGTGCCCACACCACTCAGGACAGCGAGTATTACAAGAAAATCATGAAATCCCAAGCGTGGGACACATGGGGTATCCGCCGGACAGTAACACGAATCGCCAACGATATTATTGGCCCGTTATGTTCCGTGACATCAGCCGGTATGTACGTCAATGCGAAATACAAGGAAACACAACAAAAGCTAGCCGGAGAGATGCTCTCACAGGTAGCCCAGGAACTATTTGCCACGGTATGCGTCGACCTCGTTGGACCCATACCGCGGTCTACACACGGAGACACGATGTTACTGGTATTTTTCGACCGATTCAGCAAGTGGGTGGCATTGATCCCCATGAGACGTGCTACCGCAGACGGCCGTCGCCGGGCTTTCACGGAACGGGTCCTCGCAAAGTTTGGCGTCCCCAAAGTACTCATATCCACATCGGCGCACAGTTTTGTAGTACGCTCTGGCAGCGCTACCTCAAGGAAGTCGGGGTACGACAACAATACACCGCACCCTAGAAAAACCCAACGGAACGAGCAAATAGGACATTAGCGGAATCACAGCGCAGCTTACCAACGCAAAACACAAGCGTTGGGATGACTTTCTTCCAGAAATTGAGCTAGCGATAAATACCAGTGTCAACGCCTCTACAGGCTACTTCCTCGTAAAAGGGCGGGAGCCACGACTGGCAGGAGCCCTATTCGACGAGTCAACGTTGGAACAAGAGCAACTCACACCACAGTCGTAGAGAAGTCCAACAGAATGCTAGGAAGCTATTTAGAATAGTAAGGCAGAATATGGATCGAGCTGCAGTAGATCATGCGCGTCATTATAACCTACGGCGGAGAAAATGAACCCCCGTAGTCGGCGAGTTAGTCCCTGCCATGGAGCACCACTTGTCCAAGGCAACGGAAGGGTTTGCAGAGAAATTTGCACCCCAAGTATGATGGCCCTTACCAAATTCTGGGGTACATTTCCCCAGTAATTGTAAATTAAGGAAAATCGATAGCGGAAAGGAGGAGACGGCAAGCATCGCAGAGCTGAAGGCATACCACTCATCCGAAACGGCGAAAACCACGAAATCACGAAATAATAAAAATAATCAACAAATAAAATAAACCATAACACACACAGGCAGGGAGCAGGGAACACCGGAATGACACCAGTCATTCGACCGCAGACCACCGAGTAACACGTCATTTGCTAAGAATATCTAAACAATATACAAACCAAATCTAAACCACAGTCATCATGAGCAACATTGAAATTTCAACGACAAGTTCACCAAAGTACTGGATTTGTTTATCGACATGGCCGAAGGGAAGTGCAACGGGTAAAATTCCGAACCGGTAACACAAAGTAGACAGGGAGGTTTAGATCGCCGAAGTGTGCTGTGAGGAAATATAAGCCTTAATGCGGCCACCGTGGTGTGATGGTAGCGTGCTCCGCCTATCACACCGTATGCCCTGGGTTCAACTCCCGGGCAAAGCAATATCAAATTTTAGAAATAAGATTTTTCAATTAGAAGAAATTTTTCTAAGCGGGGTCGCCCCTCGGCAGTGTCTGGCAAGCGCTCCGATTGTATTTCTGCCATGAAAAGCTCTCAGTGAAAACTCATCTGCCTTGCAGATGCCGTTCGGAGTCGGCATAAAACATGTAGGTCCCGTCCGGCCAATTTGTAGGGAAAAATCAAGGAGGAGCACGACGCAAATTGGAAGAGAAGCTCGGCCTTAGATCTCTTCGGAGGTTTTTTATAATTTGGCCCACACAAACCCATCGCCCCACAACATAGGATCAGTAACATATACAACGCAACATAAATAAAACTCTACATAACAACACGATCAGCGACATAGCCCAACCTAACACAAAACCAAACAGTCTCTGAAAACATTATTACCACAACAAGTAGCCGCAACATCCCACAGCAACACCGTAACCATGGCAACGCAACGAACTAAGCTAGCAACATCAAGAGCATTGGCTATGAAAAAGGTAACACAAGAAGACAGCAGGCAGTCAGCACGCGGTTGTCGCTGCGATCGGAGTTACTATGGGAGCGCTGTGGAAGGCATATCGTTTTGACCATTGCAAGCCAGTGCGGTTCATAGGAAAAGGCGTGGACTAAGAATTGTGGGTAAGCTGGTTTTACCGCTCTACAACGCTTTAGCCAACGCTCGCTCTCTCGTAAGCAAACGTCCTCCACAGCATCGTGATCTCGCGTTCAACCAACGTCAACCGTAGAAAACTACCGGGGCATAGCAAAGTTATCCGCTATCCCAAAGTTATTTGAGGCTATTGTTACTACCACCTAACATCTCTATTTCCCCATAATTGCAAGCATGCAGCATGGGTTCTGCAAGGGCAAATCACCTATCACCAATTTACTAGAATTTACCACCACGTTTCTAATGGATTTAGAAAAGGCCTTCACACTGATGTAATTTACACCGATTTCAGTAAAGCTTTCGACAAAGTATCACACCCCATTACTTATTCATAAGCTCAGTCAACTCGGTTTTCAACCCGTCTTATATGTTGGATTTCTTCGTATCTTGGTTATCGTATGCAAAAAGTAATCTTTAAAAATACACTTTCTGGGGTCATCAATGTTTCTTCTGGTGTTCCTCAGGGCAGCCATCTTGGTCCGATTCTGTTCTTGTTGTTCATAAACGATATATCTGGTACAATTAAATACTCAAAATCTTGATGTACGCAGACGATTTAAAACTTTTCAAATCATGTCCCTGGGTTGAGGAACATTCCTTGCTTCAAATGGATTAAATCACTTGGTTACCTGGTGCAATGTAAATTATATGCCGCTCAATCTCAAAAAATGTAAATTCATGTGTTTTTCTCGGAGAGTTTCGCCACCAGCTTCATATACAATTAACAACTATAGTCTAGAAACTGTAAATAATTTTATTGACTTGGGAGTCATGATGGATTCCAAACTTAGTTTCAATCTTCATATTAATGCTACAGTGAATAAAGGCAAAGGTGTTTTTGCATTTGTTAACGGTGGTCAAAAGAATTTAACGACCCTTACATAACTAAAGCACTTTTACAACATTATTTAGGCCAATATTAGAATACGGCTCGATAATTTGGAATCCGCGTTATCAAGTCCATGCAGACAGTCTCGAATCAATACAAAAACAATTTTTACTATTTGCCTTAAGAAATTTCCAATGGGACTCTTTAACTAATCTTCCACCTTATACTAATCGATTAAAGCTTATCAATCTTCCAACTCTTGCTAGTCGAAGGGAAATGCTTGGTGTAATAATTTATGACAAAACTTTTAAATGGATCAATTTCGAGCCCATTCCTTCTGAATGAAGTGAACTTTTGCGTTCCCTCTCGGACATCGAGACACTTCAAACCTCTTCTGCTGAAACAATGTAGAACGAATATCGAACAAAATGAACCTTTTCGGCGTTTATGCCAAGATTATAACTCTCACTCAAACACATTTGATAGCTCGGACTCCCTTTTTTTCTATAAAAAGATTGTTCTCACCTCTCTAAATTAATGTATAATACGTTTGCTTCTGTTCTCTTTAAGTATTACACTTGGCTGATGAAATTTCTTCTGTAGCTGAGCAGTCTCAGATCGTGACGCTTGACAAACCGCTGCCCATCAAAGACTCGGCATAAATAGTTATCGTATATAGAGTTAAGCAATAAAGTGAATTTCATACGAAAATGATTTGCAAGGTGCCCCGAAATACAAATTTATTGTAAGCGAACTTGGACACGGCGAGTATACCTCAGCACTTATGGAAGAAGCACCGGGGCAAGGAAAAGCTTCGTTACAATTGGCGCCCGAGGAGGGACCCTGCAAATCGTACAACGTCAGAAGGAATATTCCTGACTAGACAAACATTTCAAAGGAGCGGCTGATATCCATCACACAGGAATTGGGTATTGAGCAGACAGGCACAATCCGAGAAATCCGATAGCGCATAGCAGCACTCGCTTCGAAAGCAAATGTTGACTCGGAATTAAATGCAAAATTTTTATCCCTAGAAGCCGCTTATAAGGAAACTACAGACAGGAGTGAGTTAAATGAGGCTAAGGCACCGATTCCGTTCGAACGGAGGCGGCACCATGAACATCGCCGATAGGCAACCAGAGCAAACCCAGTTCGCGTTCGCTCCTAGGAGTACAGCACCCCACAACAGTACTTATAGTCAGGAACAGCGGTATCACCCAACAGTACATCTCAGGCACCGACCGCTATATTCGCACCCATCATCGACCAGGTAAGAAAGTGTTCAGTGAAATATGAAGGTGGACGGGACCCTCTAGCTTTCTTCGAACGACGGGAAGAACTAGCCGGAGTCTACACGCTGAACGTAGACTTGCTCCCAAAAACGATGCCCGAATAGCTAGGTGGCACCGCCCTTCAATGGTATCGCAATAACAATGTGCACTGGAGCGATTGGACGACCTTCAAGCGCAACTTTTTAAACTTCTTTCTACCAGCCAGGTACTTCGAGAGTCTCGACGACGAAATACGGCAACGAAGGCAGCACGCCCGCGAAAAAATATGAAGATCAGCGATACAGAGCTGATGAGACATGCCGGGTACAGCAACGAGCAGCGCCCTGAAAAGAATCTTCCACAATAGCCACCCCGATTATTTACTCTACATTCGAAGAAGCGATTTCAACACCCTAGGAGAACTCATCTTTCTCGCCGAGGAATACGAAGGTATCCACGAAGGTCACCGACGGACATCAGACGGATCACGTCACGAAATAGCGAGGCACGTCGTTGGTGACTAAACTACAGGTTCATCGCCGCAGTAGGAACGATCATCCCGACAGCAGCTACCAAGCGCAAAACGCCACTCACCTCAAGGAGCTCAAGGAGTTTTGTTTCAGCCACCCTCGCGAAACCACGTGTTGAGTTCTGGAAGGCGGAGAGAGGGTAAGAGTCGCCATCGAAATAAGAATGGCCAATGGAGTTAGCACTACGATCTTCGACGCCATAAGGACAGAGGTACGCCTCAGAGACTCGCCACTTCACACAATACTACATGTGATGCCCAGGGAAATTGACGGCATTTATACTTGGCATAGACCACGCTAGGGAGCATAGGAGCAACCATATCATGTGGAGGAGGCCACCTGGTGGTAACCAACCCCTTGCTCAGCATTCAACGCCTCCTGGAGCCAAGTCAGAGACCATTCAGAGTAGAACACCACCGAGTACGAGTAACGACAGGTACGATATCATCAATCAGATTAACGACGACCTTCCCAGCCATGAACATTACGGTATGTAAAGCGAGGCGGATCACATACGAGAATTCCTGGCAGGAGACCTCCAAAAGTTCGAGGCCATGAGCGGGGTAACGACGGTAGCCGAGTAGAAGATCTTCTTGACTGACGACCGCCCCATCAAGCAACGGTATTTCCCACGCAACCTAGCGATGCAGAGTATAAACTACGACGAGCAAAATATATAAGCAACCTCGACCTTTGGAACCAAACAGTCGCCCTACACGGCTTTCACAATACCCGGACGCGGCCTATTCCATGGCGTGTCATGCCCTTTGGTTTACACTCGGCAACGTTTCAGAGGGCGCTGGACCAGGTCATCGGGCCAGAAATGGAGCCGCATGCTTTTGCGTATCTGATGATATCATCGTCATAGGCGCCACTTTGGAGGAACACATCCAAAATTTAGGGGAGGTGATGTTACGACTGCACCGCGCCAACCTCAGGATCAATCCAGAGAAGTGTGATTCTTTATAAAAGAACTGAAGTACCTAGGTCACGTGATCAGCGATAAAGGATTCACACGGACCCAGAAATGTTGCCGCTATTCGTTCGACATCATCAAGCGGAAACTCACCGAAGCATCCCATACTCGCATGTCCAGATTTCACAAAAACGTTCACCCTGCAGAAGGACGCGAGTAATTACGGCTGGGGGGCAATGCTGACACAGGAATTAGAAGAGGGCGTGCGGGTGATCGCTTACGCCAGTCGGAAGCTTAACAAGGCAGAGGACAACTATTCGCCCAACGAAAATGAGTGTCTGGCTATCATTTGGGGAATCCGTAAGATGAGGCCATACTTGGAAGGCTACAAGTTTAAAGTAATAATCGACCACATATCACTTAAGTAGCTAAGTTCCATTGAGAGCCCTTCTGGCCGCATAACGCGATGGGCCTTGGAACTACAGCAGCACAACTTCGACATGGATTATCGCAAGGGAAAGCTTAAGATGATGGCGGACTCCCTATCTCGGCAGCCGCTGGAGACATTACGACCTACAACGACGACGGAACCAAAATGCAAGTGGTAGAACAAGCGTGTCGGCAAAGTACGCTCCAACCCGGAGCAACACGCCGACTAAGCGATACAGGATGGACAGTTATACCACCGTATTTCCTGCCGGCCACACGACGAAGAGGGCGGTACCATAGAAACTGTGTGTGCCCATACTACTCAGACAGCGAGTATTACAAGAAAAATCATGAAATTCCAAGCGTGGGGACACATGGGTATCCGCCGGACAGTAACACGAATCGCCACCGATATTATTGGCCCGGTATGTTCCGTGACATCAGCCGGTATGTACGTCAATGCGAAATACAAGGAAACACAACAAAAGCCAGCCGAAAAGATGCTCTCGCAGGTAGCCCAAGAACTATTTGCCACGGTATGCGTCGACTTCTTTGGACCCATACCGCGGTCTACACACGGAAACACGATGTTACTGGTATTTTTCGACCGATCAGCAAGTGCGTGGCATTGAACCCCATGAGGCGTGTTACCGCAGTCGGCCTTCGCCGGGCTTTCAGGGAACAGATACCTCGCAAAGTTGGCGTCCCCAAAGTACTCATGTCCGACATGGGCGCACATTTTTGTAGTATGCTCAAGGAATTCGGGGTACGACAACAATACACCGCACCCTAGAAAACCCAACAGAATGAGCAAATAGGACCATTAAGCGAATCATAGCGCAGCTTACCAACGCAAAACACAAGCGATGGGACGACTTTCGCTTCCAAGGCAGTCGGTTCTATGTACCGGAGCGACTCGGGATTTTTCCCGACCAAGGACTGTCATTTCAGTGTAACCCCATTTAATTTGTTTCGTCCCTCCCACAAACTGTCATCCTCCCAGCAGCTCCTTGCAGCAGGACTGCTCCTATTCTCTTGCTCCGGGAAGGTATCGAATCCAATCCGGGTCCGTCTCCTGACCCCGGTCCTGAGAAATGGTTTTGCTGCATCTGCCGGAAAAGAATCTTTTTAGGACGGTCATACTCTGTTCAGTGTGTCTCGTGTAAGGGATGGTTGCATCGGACAGGTTGTTCTGGGCTTGATCCCAAAACCCGACGTCCACGTAACTTTTATAAATCTTTTGTGGCTCCTTGCTGTTCACGCTCAAGGGCGCCCCGTAGTCTACGTCTAAGCGCCCCCGCATTACCTTCCAGCAGCCCCGCTGCTCAGCAGCCACAACAAGTACCCGCTGCTGCTCGCACCTTACGGCGCCAACAACTCAACACAGCTGCTACCACTCATAACTACAATCTTCGTAGTAGAGTCGGAAGCAATGCTGAGCACACAGCCCTGCCCCCGTCTTCTCACCACTCCCCTACTTTCCGGCAGCAATCGTGTAGGTCAGGGAAACAGACTCTTAGTCCCTACCTCCGTTGCACCGTTTGCCAGCACAGGAATATATATGTTTGCGTACATCCGCCCAACTGCAGCTCCTGCCTTGGGTCGGTGCCTCACCTTTCCTAGGATGTTCTGGTCTCCGCGACGGCAACCCCTCGGACGGGTTTCATCGCGCCATGTTGCCAGGTCACAAACCCAAATCATCCGGGTACCCCAATGCTCGCCCAAGGACGCCCAGTCCCAGGGCCACAACAGCAATTGCGTCCTGGCCTTCCTCAACCCAGGCGTAGTCACCCGTCACTACCCCCAGAGTGGCGATGTCTCCCTCATGCACTTCAGAATTCTGCAGTTAAACTGTAATGGACTAACTGGGAAGATTACGGAGATAGTCAATTTCATGAAGCGGCCACAACATCCGCATTGCTGCGATTCAAGAGGACTAAACTCGCAGCACGATCTGCATTGCAGACCTGCTCTGGTATATTGTCACAGTAAAAGATCGCGAGAGCGGAAATGGAGGCGGCTTCTCGCATTTATAATACACCACTCTGTGCAATATCACATATTTGATCCAGGAATGCGACCGCAGGGACAACGTCTTAGAACGTCAAGGCCTATCTGTGCCGGTCAGGCGATGCAAAACCTAGAAATCATCAACATCTACATCCCCCTGCCACTGTTGCCCCGGTGGATACGCCCTAATATCAGAGCCTTACTCACTGGAAACAATCGCATTATTTTTAGGCGACTTCAATGCCCATCATGATCTATGGCATTCAAATTTGCGGGCGGACAGTAGGGGCGAGATGTTGGCGGATCAAATAGAAGAAACGACGTTCTGCACAATAAACGGAGACGCCCCCACACGTATGGTAGGAAGCTGTCACAGTTCGCCAGATATCTCAATCGTGAGCGCAGGGAACTCGTAAAACTGCGTCAACTGGCAAGCCGATGGTATCCTGGCATCCGACCACCTGCCTATACTTGTTTCGCTCGAGCGTACCGCCGACTTCATCGTCACCGAAAAACGCACTTTCATAAACTTTAAAAAAGGAAAGTGGGAAGAATATAAATCCTTTACAGACAACCTCTTTGCTGCCATCCCTATCCCGACTGATGCCCGCCAAGGGGAGCGTGCCTTCCGCAAGGTCATTGAATCCGCCTCGGCAAGTTTCATTCCCGTCGGGAGAATTCCGAAATCGGGGCCCCACTCCCGGCGGAGGCCGCAAACTTAGCGAGAGAGAACGTGACCTTATAAGGCAGCTTGATCCAGGCGACCCCCAAATAAGGGATATAAACCTACGCATCAGATTGCTACAAGCGGGCGAAATGGGAGGAGCACCTAAGAGGTTGTAACCTCTCTACCGGTGTGGGTAAACTTTGGTCCACCGTAAAGTCCCTATCGAATCCGACTAAGCACAAAGACAAAAGTTTCCATCGCCTTGGCGACAAAAGTGCTGTCGGATGCGAAAAAAATGCGCGAGCGCTTTCTGCCGACAATATATAATGCATTCTACGGTCGACAAAGTTTAACGGAGGGCCAACAGACACGCACATAAACACAAATTCAGCGCGTCACCAATCACCATCACCGCTAAAGAGGTTGAGGACGCCATTGGTCGCGCTAAACCATCCAAAGCAGTGGGCCCAGACGGCATAGCCATGCCGATGCTTAAAAGCCTAGGGAAAGAGGGTTTCAAATATTAGGGCAGGTCTTCAACCTGTCTCTTTCCACCTTTGTCATACCCGAGAAATGGAGAATGGCCAAGGTGGTCCCGCTACTAAAGCCTGGTAAACCAGCTAACATAGGAGAGTCGTATCGTCCGATATCTCTCCTATCGCCAGTAGCAAAGACGCTCGAAGCCATTTTGCTCCCTTATTTCCAAGCAAAATTTGGAACTAGCCTCCCATCAGCATAGCTTCAGAAAAATCCATAGCACTACCTCCGCGCTAAATGCCATTAGCACCAGATAAATTGCCGTTTAAATCAAAACCCCCACCATAGAACAGTACTCGTAGCGCTAGACCTATCAAAAAGCTTTGATACGGTCAACCATGGCTCGTTACTGCAAGACCTGGAAGGGTCTACCCTTCCCCATGTCTTAAAAGGTGGACCGCAAATTATCTGGGTGGTCGGCAGGCATCGGTGCTGTTAGAAACGAAACATCAAAAGCCAAGGAGAATTAAACAAGGGGTGCCACAGGGTGGTGTCCTATCCCCACATTTGTTTAATTTCTACATATCTAAGCTACCTTCGCCACCGGAAGGAGTCACAATCGTTTCCTACGCCGATGACTGCACAGTAATGGCCACAGGCCCAGGCCCACAGATCGATGAGCTATGCAATAAAATAAACGGCTACCTCCCTGATCTCTCCAGTTTTTTCGCCTCGCGAAACCTGGCATTATCACCGACTAAATCTTCCGCGACCTTATTTACAACATGGACGTCCCAAATGTCGACCATTTTGAACATCCACGTCGATGGCTCCACGCTACCGACTGTCCTACACCCCAAAATCTTGGGTGTGACGTTTGATCAGGATCTACATTTTGGTGAGCACGCAGCCGCAATTGTTCCGAGAATTCAGAGCCGTAACAAAATCCTCAAATCCCTTGCTGGCAGTACCTGGGGGAAAAGATAAAGAAACGCTCATGACTACATACAAAGCAATTAGCCAGCCGATTACGTGCTACGCGTCACCCATATGGTCGCCAAGCCTGAAAATTACCCACTGGAAGAAGCTACAGGCCTGCCAAAATACTGCTCTCAGAATTGCCACGGGCTGTCTTCTTATGTCCCCAGAACACCATCTACATAATGAGGCGAGAATACTCCCCATCAGGGAAAGAAACGAGATGCTGACCAAACAGTTCCTGTTGAATACCCAGAAACCTGGGCATCCCAACAGACATCTGATTGACGAGCCAGCACCGCCTAGGGGCTTAAGGAGTCATCTCCGTAAGCATTTTGAGGAAATACGGCATCTGAGAACACAGCCGTATGAAGCGAAAAAACACAAGCAGGTCCTTGGTGAACTCCACAAACAGGCGCCGGACCTTTATGCCGGGAGTGCGCGGTGAACCCAGTACTCAAAGTAAAGTATCCAAAACTTGCGGAAGAGGAACGCATACTCCCCAGGGAAACGCGTGTCACTCTGGCTCAACTTCGTTCTGGATACTGTAACAGGTTAAACTCTTACCTATCCAGAATCAACCCCGACATACAAAATGTATGCCCCGCTTGCAATGTGTCCCCACATGACACCAACCATCTCTTTAATTGTAATGTGGAACCAACGCCTCTAACACCCCTTTCCCTATGGTCCACCCCTGTTGAAACTGCAAGTTTCCTTGGACTCCCGTTAGAGGATATTGATGACAGTTTGTGATCGGTCGCGTCTGTTAGGTGGGGCGAAGCACTGCTACAACAACAACAACAACAACAACATGGGGACGACTTTCTTCCAGAAATTGGGCTAGGAATAAATACCAGTGTCAACGCCTCTACAGGCTACAGCCCAGCTTTCCTCGTAAAGGACGGGAGCCACGACTGGCAGGAGCCCTATTCGACGAAAGTCAACGTTGGAAACAGGTGCAACTCACACCACAGCCGAAGAGAAGTCCAACAGAATGCAGGAAGCATTTAGAATAGTAAGGCAGAATATGGAACGAGCTCGCAGTAGATCATGCGCGTCATTATAACCTACGGCGAATTAGTCCTGCCAAGGAGCACCACTTGTCCAAGGCAACGGAAGGATTTGCCGCGAAATTGGCCCCAAGTATGATGGCCCTTACCAAATCCTGGGGTACTTTCCCCAGTAATTGTTAAATTAAGGAAAATCGATAGCGGAAAGGAGAAGATGGCAAGCTTCGCAGAGCTGAAGGCATACCACTCATCCGAAACAGGCGAAACCACGAAAACACGAAATAATAAAAATAATCACCAATTATATAAACCCAAAATACACAGGCAGGAGCAGGAACACCGGAATGACACCAGTCACTCGACCGCAGACCACCGAGTAACACGTCGTTTGCTAAGAATATCTAAACAATATACAAAACCAAGTATAAACCGCAGTCATCATCAGCAACATTGAAAATTTCAACGACAAGTTCGCCAAAGTACGGGATATGTTTATCGACATGGCCGACAAAACCATCGCCCCACAACATAGGATCAGTAACAGTGACAACGCAGCATAAATAAAACTCTACATAACAACACGATCAGCGACATAGCCAACCTAACACAAAACACAAACAAGTCTCTGAAAACCTTATTAGCACAACAAGTAGCCGCAACATCCCACAGCAACACCGTAACCATGGCAACGCAACGAACTAAGCTAGCAACATCAAGAGCATGGCTATGAAAAAGGTAACAAAAGAAGACAGCAGGCAGTCAGCACGCGGTTGTCGTTGCGATCGGAGCTACTAATGGAGCGCTCTGGAAGGCATATCAGTTTTGACCATTGCAGGCCAGTGCTGTTCATAGGAGAAAGGCGTGGACTAAGAATTGTGGGTAAGCTGGTTTTGACCGATCTACAACGCTTTAGCCAACGATCGCTCTCTCGTAAGCAAACGTCCTCCACAGCATCGTGATATCGCGTTCAACCAAACGTCAACCGTGGCAGAAGTACGTCGGCATGCGCAGTAACAGTGAATTGAAGTGAAACGCCACAATGTGACTGTACCGAGGCTAACGGAATTCACCTAACGGGACGCGAAGTTGTGATTGTTACCCGAGCAGCAATTGAAGGGCATCTGAAAGGCGTATCGCAAGACAGCTCACTTCATAGGAGAAAGGCGTGGGCTGAGGATTGTGGGTAAGCTGGTTTTGACCGCTCTACAACGCCTACACCACGCTCGCTCCCTGCAGAGCGAAGGCCCACAGCGTCACGAGCCCGCGCAGCACCGCCGTAAGCCTCGGTAGAAACAGAAGCGCTACGCAAACATACGACGTTGGCCACAGCAGGGTCACGCTAACATACGACGTTGGCCGTAGCAAAGCTACGCAAGCATACGACGCTGGCCGCAGCAACGCTACGCAAACAAGGACGTTGGCCACAGCAGAGTCACGCTACATACGAAGCTGGCCGCAGCAGCGTTACGCAAACATACGACGCTCGCCGCAGCAGAGCTATGCAAACATACGATGTTGGCCCCAGCAGAGATACGCAAGCATACGGCGTTGGTCGCGGCAGAAACAGCAGTCACGCTACACACGACGTTGTCTGCAACTGAACTACACAAACATACGACGTTGGCCGCAGCAGAATTACACAAGCATACGACGTTGACCACAGCAGAGACACGCTAAACATACGACGTTGCCGCAGCAGAATTACGCTAACATAGACGTTGACCGCAGCAGAGTTACGCAAACATACGAGTCAACCATATCAGAGCTGCACTCACGCAGACGCACCGACATAAGCCGCAGCAGAGACAGCGCAGTTGCTAACCGTAAGAGAAAACACGCCGACGCAAAGTCCTCACTGAGATACATTTACACATACCCAGGCGGCGACCAGCAAGGCGTCCTAACGAGCCACACGGGAGTTAGCCCACCACTAATCATAGAGCAAGCATCAAACGAAGTGAGAATACATACATATCTTTCTTTTATTACATTTATGTTGTAGTTATAGTATATAGAGTTAAAGCAATAAAGTGAATTTCATACGAAAATCACCGACGGACATCAGACGGATCACCGTCGCGAAATAGCGAGGCACGTCGTAGGTGACTAAACTACAGGTCATCACCGCAGTAGGAACGATCATACCGACAGCAGCCACCGAGCGCATAGCGCCATTCACCACCATAAACTCGGGTTTTTCGATCCGAACAGCGTATGTAGGAGGTGTGGCCAAGAAGGACACTATGCGAGGAGTTTTCGTAACCCACGGAAAATTTTTTGTTGGGAGTGCGGTCCGAACGATATACGATCATTTTGATGCCGTCGACGTTAGGGAACGGGCGCCTCAAGGAGTTTTGTTTCAACCACCCTCGGGAACCACGTGGTGAGTTCTGGAAGCGGAGAGAGGGTAAGAGTCGCCATCCGAAATAAGAATGGCCAATGGAGTTAGCGCTCTACGACCTTCGACGCCATCAAGGACAGAGGTACGCCTCGGAGACTCGCCACTCACACATACTACATGTGATGCCCGGGGAAATTGATGGCATTATACTTGGCCTAGACACGCTAGGGAGCATAGGAGCAACCATATCATGTGGAGGAGGCCACTGGTGCTAACCAGACGCCTTGCTCAGCATTCAACGCCGATCCTGGAGCCACGTCAGTGACCATTCTGAGTAGAACACCACCGAGTACGAGTAACGACAGGTACGATATCATCAATCAGATTAACGACGACCTTCACAGCCACGAACACAACGGTATGGAAGGCGGGGCGGATCACATACGAGAATTTCCCTGGCAGGAGACCTCCAAAGTTCGAGGCCATGAGCGGTGTAACGACGGTAGCCGAGTACAAGATGATCATGACTGACGACCGCCCTATCAAGCAACGGTATATTGCCCACGCAATCCAGCGATGCAGAGTATAATCAACACGAGATCGGCAACTCTCGCGAAGGGATGCATCGAACCATCCTACAGCCCACACAGCGCCCCGATCGTGTTAGCTAGGAAAAAAAATGGTAAGTAGAGGCTGTGCTTTGGACTACCAGCAGCTCAATGCTAGGTAAGTTCCCGACGCATACCCGTAGCACGAGGATACAACATCATATTGGACAAACTACGACAAGGAAAATATATAAGCAACCTCGACCTGAAAATGGCTATGGCAAATACCATTGGAACCAAACAGTCGCCCCTACCACGGCTTTCACAATACCCGGACGCGGCCTATTCCAATGGCGTGTGTGATGCCCTTTGGCTTACACTCGGCACCCGCCACGTTTCAGAGGGCACTGTGACCAGGTCATCGGGCCAGAAATGAGCCGCATGCTTTTGCGTATCTGGATGATATCATCGTCATAGGCGCCCACTTTGGAGGAACTCATCCAAAATTTAGGAGAGTGATGTTACGACTGCAGCGCGCCAACGTCAGAATCAATCCAGCAGAAGTGTGATTTCTTTATAAAAGAACTGAAGTACCTAGGTCAAGTGATCAGCGATAAAGGGATTCACACGGACCCAGAAAAGGTTGCCGCTATTCAGGAACTGAAGCCACCGACCAGAGTGAAAGAAGTACGCCAATATCTAGGGATAGCTCGTGGTACCGCCTTTCGTCCCGCCCAGCCAGCCCGCTCACCACCCTGTTAGAGAAAGCAAAGCATCGGAAATGGGGGAACCGAACAGCAGAAATCGTTCGACATCATCAAGCGGAAACTCACCGAAGCATCCATACTCGCATGTCCAGATTTCACAAAAATGTTCACCCTGCAGAAGGACGCAGTAGTAACTACGGCCTTGGGGGCAGTGCTGACACAGGAAATAGAAGAGGACGTGTGCGGGGTGAGTCGCTTACGCCAGTCGGGAAGCTTAACAAGGCAGAGGACAACTATTCGCCCAACGAAAATCGAGTGTCTGGCTATCCATTTGGGGAATCCGTAAGATGAGGCCATACTTGGAAGGCTACAACGTTTAAAGTAATATTCGACCACATATCACTTAAGTAGCTAAGTTCCATTGAGAGCCCTTCTGGCCGCATAACGCGATGGGCCTTGGAACTACAGCAGCACAACGTCGACATGGATTATCGCAAGGGGAATCTTAACATGATGGCGGACGCCCTATCTCTACAGCCGCTGGAGACATTACGACTTACAACGACGACGGAACCAAATGCAAGTGGTAGCACAAGCGTGTCGCGAAGTACGCTCCAACCTGGAGAAACACGCCGAATAGCGATACAGGATGGACAGTTATACCACCGTATTTCCTGCCGGCCACACGACGAAGAGGCGGTACCATGGAAACTGTGTGTGCCCACACCACTCAGACAGCGAGTATTACAAGAAAATCATGACATTCCAAGCGTGGGACACATGGGTATCCGCCGGACAGTAACACGAATCGCCAACCGATATTATTGCCCGGTATGTTCCGTGACATCAGCCGGTATGTACGTCAATGCGAAATACAAGGAAACACAACAAAGCCAGCGGAAAGATGCTATAAGCAGGTAGCCCAGGAACTATTTGCCACGGTATGCGTCGACTTCGTTGGAACCATACCGCGGTCTACACACGGAAACACGATGTTACTGGTATTTTTCGACCGATTCAGCAAGTGCGTGTCATTGAACCCCATGAGGCGTGTTACCGCAGGCGGCCTTCGCCGGGCTTTCAGGGAACGGATCCTCGCAAAGTTGGCGTCCCCAGAGTACTCATACCCGACATCGGCGCACATTTTGTAGTACGCTCTGGCAGCGCTACCTAGAAAACCCAACGGAACGAGAAAACATGACATTAAGCGAATCATAGAGCAGCTTACCAACGCAAAACACAAGCGATGGGACGGCCTTCTTCCAGAAATGTAGCTAGCGATAAATACCAGTGTCAACGCCTCTACAGGCTACAGCTCAGCTGTCCTCGGTAAAAGGACGGGAGCCACGACTGCGGGAGCCCTACTCGATGACGTCAACGTTGGAACAGGTGAAACTCACACCACAGCCGAAGAGTAGTCAAACAGAATGCAGGAGCATTTAGAATAGTAAGGCAGAATATGGAACGAGCTGCAGTAGATCATGCGCGTTATTGTAACCTACGGCGGCGAAAATGGACCCCGTAGTCGGCGAATAGTCCTTGCTAAGGAGCACCACTTATCCAAGGCTACGGAAGGGTTTGCAGCGAAACTGGCCCCCCAAGTATAATGGCCCTTACCAAATCCTGGGTTACTTTTTCCCCAGTTATTGTTAAATTAAAGAAAATCGATAGCGAAAAGGAGAAGACGGCAAGCATCGCAGAACTGAAAAATACACTCATCCGAAACAGGCGAAACCACGAAAACACGAAATAATAAAATAATCACCAATTATATAAACCAAATACACAGGCAGGGAGCAGAGAACACCGGAATGACACCAGTCACTCGACCGCAGACCACCGAGTAACACGTCGTTTTGCTAAGAATATCTAAACAATATACAACCAAGTCTAAACCGCAGTCATCATCAGCAACATTGAAAATTTCAACGACAAGTTCGCCAAAGTACGGGATATGTTTATCGACATGGCCGAAGGGAATGGTACCTCCGGGTAAAATTCCGAACCGATAAATACAAAGTAGACACGGAGGTCCACACAAACCATCGCCCACAACATAGGATCAGTAACATAGAAAACGCAACATAAATAAAACTCTACAAAAGGTAACACAAGAAGACAGCAGGCAGTCAGCACGCGGTTGTGGTTGCGATCGGAGATACTATTGGAGCGCTCTGGAAGGCATATCGGTTTTGACCATTCCAAGCCAGTGCGGTTCATAGGAGAAAGGCGTGGACTAAGAATGTGGGTAAGCTAGTTTTGACCGCTCTACAAACGGTTTAGCCAACGCTCGCTCTCTCGTAAGCAAACGTCCTCCACAGCATCGTGATCTCGCGTTCAACCAAACGTCAACCGTGGCAGAAGTACGTCGGCATCCGCAGTAGCAGTGAATTGAAGTGAAACGCCACAACGTGACTGTACCGAGGCTAACGGAATTCACCTAACGAAACGGGAAGTTGTGATTGTTACCCGAGCAGCAATTGAAGGGTATCTGAAAGGCGTGTCGGTTTTGAACATCGCAAGACAGTTCCCTTCATAGGAGAAAGGCGTGAGCTGAGGATTGTGGGTAAGCTGGTTTTGACCGCTCTACAGCGCCTTACACCACGCTCGCTCCCTGCAAAGCGAAGGCCCACAGCGTCACGAACCCGCGCACCACCGCCGTAGCTTCGGTAGAAACAGAAGCGCTACGCAAACATACGACGTTGGCCTCAGCAGGGTCACGCCAACATACGAGGTTGGTCGTAGCAAAGCTACGCAAGCATACGACGCTGGCCGCAGCAGCGCTACGCAAACATACGAAGTTGGCCACAGCAGAGTCACGCTTAACATACGACGCTGGCCGCAGCAGAGTTACGCAACATACGATGTTGGCCCCGTAGAGATACGCAGGCATACGGCGTTGGCCGCTGCAGAAACAGCAGATTCACGCTAACACACGAGGTTGGCTGCAACTGAACTACACAAACATACGACGTTTGGCAACAACAGAGTCACGCTAACATACGACGTTGGCCGCAGCAGAATTACACGAGCATACGACGTTGACCACAGCAGAGACACGCTAACATACGACGTTGGCCGTTGTTACGCCGGAGTTACGCACACATACGAAGTCAACCATATCAGAGCTACACTCGCGCAGACGTACCGACATAAGCCGCAGCAGAGACACCGCAGTCGCTAACCGTAAGAGAAACACGCCGACACAGGCGTCACTGAGATACATTTACACATGGAACCAAGAAATCTCCGAGCAGAGGAAAAACAGCAGAAAACTGTTTAACGAGGCTAAGCGCACTGGAATCTGGTCCCATTATAAGGATGCCTTAAAATCTTTCAAGAAGTCATCAGAAGGCCAAAAGGGACTTCTGGAAGAACTTTACCAATGACATCGAAGAGTCTCAGAGGCCAGTCGCCTATGAAAGGTCCCTCTCCAAAACCCCATACCTCCCAGCTTAAATTCGCACAGCGAACGGAGAATGGGCCACTTCTAGTACGGAAATTCTATATACCCTGGTCAGCACTCACTTTTCAGGCTGCACCTCCCAACCATACCACTAAACACTCAATCTAACCAAGGGCCGTTTCGACCCCTGGACCACAGTTAGTGAAAAGGAGTATATGGGCAATCAAGTCCTCTAAACCCTTCAAATCTCCGGGAATGGATGGAATTTTCCCGCTGAGTTGCAAGCTGCAAGCGATCTTATAGCCGCTGCTAGCTAAACCTAAAAGGCTTGCCTCAACCTGGTCATATCCCCACGGAATGGACAAGAGTAAAGGTAGTCTTCATACTAAAAGGAGGCAGGATATCGGGCAACACTCCAAAGGGTTTCAGACCAATAAGTCTGACACCTCTCCTAAAAGTTCTCGAACGATTGCTGGGCGCCTATATTAAACGAATCGGCAAATAAGGTACTAATCTCCAACAACCAACACGCCTACTCTAGGGCAAATCCGTAGGACAGCTCTGCATACTACTCACTACTAAGATAGAGATGGGTCTTGCCTTTAAAGAATTACGCTGGGTATCTTTCTGGACATAGAAGGAGCCTCAACCACGTTCTCCCTCAGCGGTCACAAAATTTCTACGTTAAATAGGGGTCGAAGAGCCTCTTGTGAAATTCGTCGAGCTCCTTCTAAACAAGAGAAGCATTATCTCTGAGCTGGGCAGCTCATCGTTAATAAGGTATTACCAACAGAAGAACCCCCCAGGGGGGCGTTATTTTCTCGCCTACTATGGAACCTGACGGTGAACGCTGTTATCTATACTACAGCCCACCGGTTGGCAAGTCATTGCATATGCCGACGACATAGCCTTGACAGTTAACTGCAAAACACCTTCCGGTGCTTGGCGAACTCTTGCAAATGCTCTCATCTAACAAATACTTGGGTCTAGGGAATGCGGACTCAGCTCAGCAGTGAAAAAAATGAGATGGTGCTTTTTACCCGCAAACGCTATATACCGGAATTACCCTCCCGTCCCTAATGAAATCAAAACTCTCTACGAGGTAAATATCTCGGAGTTATTCTCAGACATGAAACTTGACGGGAAGCGAAATGTGGAGGACAATCCAGGAAAGCCACAATGGCTCTCTACGCTTGTAAGTCGGCAATCGGAAAAAGGATGGGTCTCCAGCCAAGCATAGTCCATTGGATCTACACTGCAGTGGTGAGACCCATACCCTTCTACGCCGTCACGTATGGTGGACTCGATATCGAATCTAACAAGGGTAACGTAACGAGAGTGCAGAGGATGGTGGCAATGCTTTCCAGCGGTGCCCTTCCCTCACACCCACCAAAGCTCTTGAAACCATATTAATCCTTCTCCCAACGATACTATATGGTAGATACTGTGCCTCCTGCAACGCGGCAAGGCCAACGCTATAGAGCATGGAGGGACTGCAGGTTTGGTCACACCCGGTTCCTGATGCAAGTCCCCGAAACTTCTTGAAATTGGACCATACAACATCGTCCCTTGCTGGGACACAATTTTCACACAGAATCCCAAAGAGGAACGAGTGGCAACGGCGTGGAGCCGGGATCTCACGAAATCTCCGTTCTGCAGATGGCTCTAAACTAACAACAGAGGAGGCAGCGGAATATTCTCGGAGAAGCTCAATCTAAGCGAGAGCTCTCGCTTACCCGACCACTGCAGTGTTTTTCAGGCTGAACTCATAGCTATCTGGGAAGCAGCCCTCTATCTTGCTAACATGTAGGTGACCAATTCTATTTCAATTTTCTCTGACAGCCAAGCTGCCGTAAACATCCCTGCAATGCAGTAACACCTCCTCACTAGTGGCATGAAGTGCAGAGAAACCCTCAACAAACTACCTGAAAATTGCAACCTAAGCATAATATGGGTTCCTGGCCACGGTGACATCTCAGGATACTGCGCCACGGATGAGCCAGCTACGGAAGGCACTTGCAAACATAACCTCCGCGGGTTGGGCCAGCCCTCCTCTAAACACTTGCAAACACTGTCCGCGATCTCTCTTCACGGATCAGGCAAACGCCAGATGGGCCAAGGAACTACATGTAGTATATCAAAGCAAATCTGGCTAAGCTGGATGAGAAGAGATCGCAATCGGTGATATTGTTAAAACCGTATCTCTATTAGCCCACTAGTGGCCTTCCTTACAGGTCACTGTCTCATGGGCACTCACGGTGCCTATATGGGCCTGCAGTCAAATGACTTCTGTCCGCAGCTGTGGGGACGAGGAGAGATAGAAAGCGTAGAGCACTATCTGTGCCACTGTCCAGCACTGTCAAAAACCAGGTACCAATGCCCTCCACAGGACACTCCCTTGGGTGCCTGCGGAGCTTGAATCTATAAACCAAACGACATCTTGCATTTCATTAGGCAAAACGTGTGGTTTAGCCTCACTGGGGTCTAAACCTTCTTCTTCTTCGAAAGTAGGGTAACAGGAATAGGGGCCCCCGCGTGGTAGCACAACGGGCCACAACGGCCTACGTGAGTCTTCGCTCGGACAGCGGAAGTTAGCCACTTTAACCTCACCTAACCTACATTTATACATACCAGGCAGCGACCAGCAAGGCGTCCTAACGGAACGCTCCTAACGAGACACGAGTGAGTTAGCCCACCACTAATCATAGAGCAAGCATCAAAAGAAACGAAAAATACATACATATCTTTCTTTTATTACATTTTATATTATAGTTATAGTATATAGAGTTAAAGAAATAAAGTGAATTCATATGAAACGATTTGTAAGTTGCCCCGAAATACAATTTATTGTAGAGAACCTTGGACACGGCGAGTATACCCCAGCACTTATTGAGAAAAGCACCGGCGCAAGAAAAGCTTCGTTCACAATTCCAAACAGCTTCCTACAACTTCTACGAATTATTTGCCGTATTTGAATGCTTCCTTAGTATTGTTTTCCGCTTCGTTCTATATGTAGGCAATGATACTTCCAATTCAATATCGTTTTCAAGAAGAGGCTCCTCACATCGTAGTGTCCGCTTCTCAAGGCAGTCGGTTCTATGTACCGAAGCGGCTCGGGATTTTTCCCGACAAGGACTGTCATTTCAGTGTAACCCCACTTAACTTGTTTCGTTATTCCCACAAATTGTCATCCTCCCAGCAGCTACCTGCCGCGGGACTTCTCCGTATTCTCTTGCTCCGGAATGTATCGAATCCATCTGGGTCCGTCTGTCTCCGGACCATGGTCCTGGGAAATCATTTTGCTGCATCTGCCGGAAAAGAATCTTTTTAGTGACAGTCATACTCTTGTCAGTGTTCTCGATGTAAGGTATGGTTGCATCGGAAAGGTTGTTCTGGGCTGAGATCCCAAAACCCGACATCCACGTAACTTTTATAAATCTTTTGTGGCTCCTTGCTTTTCACGCCCAAGGGTGTTCCGCAGCCCCCTCTTTTCCGGCAGCAATCGTGTAGGTCAGGGAAACAGACGTCTTAGTCCCTACTTCCTTTTGCACCGTTTGCCAGCACAGAATATATATGTTCGCGACATCCACCCAATGCAGATCCTGCCTTGGACGGTGCCACTACGGTTTTCATAGCGCCATGTATGCCAGGCAACAAACCCAAATACACCGGTACCCCAATGCTTACCAAAGGACGTCCAGTCCCAGGCCACAACAGCAGTTGCGTCCTAACCTTTCACTACCCAGGCGTAGTACACCTGTCACTTACTCCAGAGTGACGACGTCTCCCCCGTTGCACTTCAGAATTCTGCAGTTAAGCTGTAATGGATTAACTGGGAAGACCACTGAGATAGTGCGATTTCATGAAGCGGCACAACATCCGCATTTGCTGCGATTCAAGAGACTAAAGTCACATAGAAAAGATCGCGAAGAGCGGAAATTGAGGTGGCCTCGTGTTTATCATACACCACTCTATGCAATATCATACCTTTGATCCCGACATCGACCGCCAGGGACAATGTCTCTAGAACGTCAAAGCTTATCTGTCCCAGGCGATGCAAGCCTAGAAATAATCAACATCTACATCCCCTCCTCCACATGTTGCCCCAGTGGATACCGCCCTAATATCAGCGCCTTACTCACTAGCAATATTCGCATTATCTTAGACGATTTCAATGCCCGTCACGATCTGTGGCATTCAAACTTGCAGGCAGACAGTAGGGGTGAGATGTTGGCGGAATAAATAGAAGAAACGACGTTTTGCACTATAAACGGAGACGCCCCCACACGTATGGTAGGAAGCTGTCACAGTTCGCGGATATATCAATCGTGAACTCAGGACTCGTTACCTGCGTCAACTGGCAGCCGATGGTAACATTGGTGTACCATATGAAAATAAATGTTGAAGTAATTTAACTCACAACACGTCATTCACCAAGCACTTAACAAAGTTAAAAGTAAAATACAGTTTTATACTTCTTATACGATTTATTTTATAATATATTCAATAAAATCGCAAGGTTAGATATACTTTATAAAATTTGTTTTAAATATTTTATTGCGTACACTTCGGTGGCGTGGAAAATTAATGAATCGTGTGTATCTATATCTTGTGGCCAAGCCACTTATGCGCCGGGTTGCATTTGGCCGTGCTCGCGACATCAACTGATGTGTGCTTGATGTGTTGAAATTGAGAAGGGTGCAATTACATCAGCCTCCTTGGAAAAGAAGGAGTCGGCGGGGTGATTAATTCCGCCGGGTTCTTCTTGCCCAAAATCGTCGAATAAGATCTTTTACATCTATTACATCTCAAACACACATCAGCTTATGTTTCAATTAGTAATATCTGTACATGTATTTGTACAATGCTATTGAACTTATTTAATATGTAAATAGTTTTAATTTTGTGGTGGCTGAGCGACTGTCCGCAGTCGTTCTCAGCAAATCATATTTTTCTTAAAAATGAATTGAAATGAATTATGGAATTATTGAATTTATAGATATATAACGTAGTTGTAACTAGGCTATATACATGTAAATATGTATTATAATATATGTATACTTGAAATGTTTACACACCGAATATGTATAGAAACTATAGTAAGTAAGACTCACGACTCACACTCATCAGTCATGCAAATGCATCACAGTGATGCCTTGGTTTTAAAACGGGGTTGTAAAAACGCTAATTTCTAATAATTTTTTTAATTTCTTTCTATTACTAAGTTAAATTCATTTTTTATTTACATATGTTCTGACTAAATAAATTTCTAAAGAGCAAAATAAACTCCAAAAAGAAAAAACATAGGCATTTCAAAGTGGGATTTTTCAAAACTTGCCTCCACGACCTAAAGGGGGGGACATCAGAATTCGTTTTAGGGGTATGGTTCCTTCGGCAAAGTTTCTTATTTTGATCCCTAGAATATGATTTTCACAGAGCAATGGGCGATTTTTTTGCCTCCCCACAAATCGACCCGGCCTAATGTACATACATATATATTCGTTATTGATTATTGATATTTCCACTTACTATTATTACTCGAATTTTTCTCCATATCGCGTGTGACGCAGAAAATAAAATTGTGAAATCCTTTTTTTAATTATAAACCTTGTATAAAATTTGCGCATTAGGTACGTCGGTGTAAAGTAAGTTCGACTTCCAAACGTTAAGTTATTCTTTATTCCGCGATCTATCGCCACTTCATTTGGCCACTGCCGCTACTCAACCACAGGTGCACAAATTGGCTAAATGAGTCAATTGTCACCGCGGCCTCATAAAAGAGAAGCTGGACATTCCCGCCATCACCGCCATATCCAACCACTACGCCGCTATATCGCCATCATCATTGACACCGCCGCATCCACCACAACTATATCCCACAATAGGAAACGAAGGTTACATCCATACTGTGCCCCCTATTCAGTGGTCCTTCGACGCCACTAGAGCAAACAACGACCAAGAAAAATAAAAGTAACCATCCTAAACGTGAGTATTGAATGCTATAATACACCCCCATCACGGAAAGAATATACATAAACGAAAAATTAAGGCAATTTTCATTTTCGAGGATTATTATTTCCCGCCAATAAACCTCATTTCCCGCCAAACTTGCACATACAATTCGTATGTATACATATATATATACATATATTGAAACAACCCCATATTGCAAAACTGAGTAAGGTATAGGTGCAAAGTATAATAAGAAAAACTCATTAGTTAGCTACAGTGGGCACACTCGCTAAAACTACCTCTTAAATTTTAATTGCGACAAATCTCTAAATATTTTAAAAATTTTTCATTTTGAATTCAAATATCCCTAGTCGGTAATTAAATATATTGCAAAACCTCTGCAAGCGTCTGATTTGCCCCCATTTTAACAACTATTGACACAAAAAACAAGTTTTTCTTACGTTGCAATTATATATAATTAATTACACAAATCGACATAAGCGGTAAATTATCCTCATACAGTGGTACAAGAGTGGTTCGTGCGTACATTAGCGTAAGAAAAATAAATAGATATATTATCTCTTGTAAAGCTAAAGCTCCCCGAATATTTATTATTTTCACTCTGCGTTCCTCTTTATACAGTCCACAAAAAATATCGATAGTGAAAATCTTAAAAAATAATTACTCATATTTACATATACATATATATATATATATATATATATATATATATATATATTTGTATTTTTCCCACGTATATTTAAACCTCACGCATATATACACAATAAATATAGTGACGACTGTGCCAAATTTGTATCGTCATATCCTCAAATTTCAAATTAATTAAAACCTCTTTACTTTTGAAATTTGTCCCCCTCTCTCTATTGGGTTTAACACGAATTCAAACCACTCAATAAAATTTTAACTAAAAGCTTTTTTTAGTTTGAAAAGTATTCTCTCTTGCTAATATTTAAATGTAACCCCCTCACATAGTTAAAAGCAACATTATCTCTTCAAAAAAATATAAAAGTTTTATCTCTCTTAAGTTAAGTTTCGTTATAAAATAAGTTCAAAAATGAGTGACGAGGAAACCAGACACAGCAAAGTGGTCAAAAATTTAAGCTTGCGTCCGCAACGGACAATTTCATAGAACATTGTGCTCGGTTTAAGTCAACGCCCCTCGAAGATAATACTGAGTTCTCCCTTAACATAAAAAACTCGAATATAGAAAAATTCTGGAATCGAGCCCAACACGTCTTCGATAAAATTGTCCAAACCTCAGATAAGAACCTGCCCGAAGATTTTCCAACATCTGCTAATAGCAAATACAGGTCCTGTCTCATAGCGTATGAAGGCACAAAAGCCCAGATCGAAGACCAGCTTCAGTTGCTTAAACAAGCAAATGCACCGGGTCCCCTACCGTCATACCATGTCCATCCGACAACTCCGGTATTTCACTAAACATTACTCCCTGCGATACCGAAATATTTTATGGTGGTTATGAAAAATGGCCCTCGTTTCGTGAAATGTTCACAGTGGTCTACATAACCCACCCCAAACTCTCCCAAGCACAAAAATTGTATCACCTCAGATACAAAACACAAGGAAAGGCAGCTCAAATAGTCAACCAATTCCCTTGACTGACGCCAACTTCGCTTTAGCGTGGGAAGCCCTGAAGTCCCGATACGAGGACAAACGAGTTCTCGTAGATAATCAAATACGGGTACTGATGAACTTGAAGCACATCATATCTGAGAAGAGTGAAGACATACAAAAATTGCAATCCTCAGTAAATAACTGCCTTCAATTCTCGCCACTCAACAAGTCTCCACAGATAACTGGGACCCCATACTTATTCTTTCGTCACCTCTAAACTCCCTGAAATACAGTCACGTTATGGGAGCAGTCTCTGACTTCGAGAAGAGAACTTCCTAACTGGGCCCAAATGGACCAGTTCTTCTCCACTCGATATGAAGTCGTAGAGTGAGTCGATCAATGGCGACCAAATAAATTTAAAGCCAACCCCAAGCTAGGCCATCATTTAAACCCCAGCAGTCGCACCCCTTTCTAAATAGATCGAACTCCCATACCCAGTCTCATATGACAAAGCAGCGGACAATGTACAAGTGCGCTATGTATAAACCTCAACTCACCCCCCTATAATTTGCTTCAAATTTAGAAACTGTGGAAATCTCATCGTAGAAGGTTTGTGAGAGAAAACAGGATGTGTTTCAATTGCCTCTCTAAGTTACACATATTGAAAGACTGTTCCAGTACCCAAACATGCAATCAATTTTTTAAGATTGGAACAAACGTCGTGGATATCCTGTCACAACGATGAGCGACAACGGCAAGACGTTTATTGGAGCAAAAAGAGCAACCGAAAGGAGTTCGTTGACTTCATGAAAACTGCCTCCCAAGAAATAATAGAAAATACTCTCCCGAGGGCATCAGTTTGGAAATTTATTCCACCCGGAGCTCCCCACATGGGCGGCTTGTGGGAGTCTGCAGTGAAGAGTTTCAAACTGCACTTCAAGAGGACTGCAGGAGCCCACAAGTTCACGTTTGAAGAATTTGCCACCCTCTTGGTAAGAATAGAAGCCGTATTGAACTCTCGTCCTATCTCACCTTTATCCCAAGATCCCACTGGGTTTACCGCGCTGACCACCGGCCACTTTCTCAGAGGTAGCCCCCTCCTCACTATACCTGAAGTGGATCACGCGGATTTATCCCTTATAAACCGATGGGACAGGGTAAAAAGCTTACATCATCATTCAGCAAAAGGTGGAAGGAAGACTACCTAAAGGATCTCCAGAAAAGGCAGAAGTGGAAAAATCCACAACCGAACCCAAGGTCGGTGAGTGTATCTGCATTCACGATGACTCACTTCCCCGACTGAATGGCGCCTTGGACGTATTGAAAAAATACATCGAGGACCTGACGGCCATATACGTGTTGTTGACGTCCGTACACAAACCGGCACCTTCATACGACCGCTTGTCAAGCTCCTTTTCCTCCCTCATACGGACAGCCCACCTCTCGGGCAACACCGGAGAATACTTAGCTACTCTCAAACCACCTCTGACCACTCCTACCACATTACCGTTACTACAATGTCGTATTTCGCGACATAATGCCACCTGAAACTCCCTGTATAAGTATTTCTCTCGACTAAAATACCTTTACAACTGTAACTACAGGTCGCTATGGATAGTGCGACTCAATCGGCATCGCGAAGACCAGTGCGGTCGGAGAATCACGCAGCTCGAGCCAGTAGTCGATTACCGATGGTGCCGAATATGCACCCGTCAGCACGCCCTTCGGAACTGCGTCGTATTCAAAAAAATTAAGCCACCCCAGAGATGGATGCTTGCACGAGCCCATAGGTTTTGCCTGAAGTGCTTGGCATTATCCCACGTCACCAGCGAGTGCAGCTCGTATGACAGATGCGGATCTGCGGAGCGCGACATCACTGCCTAATCCATCAGCGGGACGATACCCCAAGCGCCCCACCTGCCATCCAGGCACCCCAGCCTGGCAGATCCGCCGCACCAATTTCGGCACCCCACGCGCCACCCAGGCACCCCGGCCTGGTCGATCAGACATACCCGCTCCCCGTTCCCCCACCAGGTGACCCCGTTCGCACCCGAACAACAATATTGCCTCATCAGCACCTAGCATCGCCCGACGCACCATTCGATGCACCGCGCAAGGGCTACAGACTGCCAACGCCAGAAGAAAAGTGTCCGAAATCCTCGTGCAAGATGCGTTGCGGACCCTTAAGGAGCTGCAGGAGGCTCTAGCCTCTGAACGCACCTAGGGCGGGACGATGGCTGAGCGATTGTCGCAGTCGTTTTCAGCAAAACATGTTTTTCTTAAGAATGAATTTAAATGAATTATTGAATTTATAGATATATAACGTAATTGTAACTAGCCTACATACATGTAAATATGTATTATAATATATGTATACTTGAAATGTTTACACATCGAATATGTATAGAAACTATAGTAAGTAAGACTCACGACTCACACTCGTCAGCTGGGGTAAGTTTTATAACATTTCGATTTCGTGCATCTGGCAACCCCAACGATGAGTTGACAGTTGATATGTACCTATGTACATACATATATATTTGTTATTGATTACTGACATTTCTACTTATTATTATTACTCCAATTTTTTTCCATCTCGCGTGTGACGCAGAAAATAAAATTGTGAATTCCTTTTTATAATTATAAACCTTGTATAAAATTTGCGCATTATGCACGTCGGTGTAAAGTAAGTTCGACTTCCAAAAGTTAAGTTTTTCTTTATTCCGCCATCCATCGCCACTTCATTTGGCCACTGCCGCTCTGCAATCACAAGTGCGCAAATTGGCTAAAGGAGTAAATTGTCACCGCCGCCTCATAAGAGAGGAGCTGGACATTCCCGCCATCACCGCCATATCCAACTACGATGCCGCTATATCGCCATCATCATCGACACCGCCGCATCCACCACAGCTACATCCAGCTACATCCCACAATAAGGAAACGAGATAACATCCTTATTGTGCCCCCTATTCATGTGGTAATTCAATGTATTTATACAATGCCATTGAACTTATTTAATATTTAATATGTAAAATAGTTTTAATTAATGCTAATTAAATTTATTTATACAATGTTATTGAAAAAGATATTTGTTTGCATTGCATTGCAATATGCAAATATTAGTTATATGATATAATATATATTGTATACACATATTATGTATAAATTTTGATACAAAATTCAGTTCATTTTTTTTTGTTGTTTTTAATGTATTTTGTACTATCAGTTAAACTATTAGTTAAAGTTTTGTTGTAAAGTTTTAAGTATTATAAACTATAATATTGTCTTTCTTTTTTGCTTTTAAATAATAATTATTTTGTATGTTGTGTATATATGCTTATAATAATAATAAAGTGAAAAACTTATAATTATATAATTTGGATTGTTTTGTGCCCTTTAGTGTACTGATGAAAAATCATCTATGTTACTTTTTGTACACGGTTTTTATGGATTGTCTTTGATTTTTAATTTTTCTCTCATAAATTGTAACATTTATGCCATCCATTTGCTTAACTACATATGGACCCTCGTAAATGATTGCGTGTTTATCGCGCTGTTCTTTTTCTATTAGGACCGTATCGCTTAATGCAATGTCTAAGGACGTATATTTCTATCGTAATACAATGTATTACGTTCGTTATGTCTATTTATGAGCTCTTTTGCCAATGCATCGAATTTTTGCATACGGTACGTGAGGTACCTCCTTTGCGTAATTCTCAACATTTATATATTGGATCAATGGTTTCTTTCTTCAGCTCATTTGGCAAAACTGGCTTCCTACCAAATGTTAGTTAAAAGAGAGTGAATTTATTGTCGAAAAACAGTATTGTTTTTTTTTATTTTTTTTATTATATGTGGTATTGTGCAAGAAAGTAAAGTACTTTAAATATGTCTCCCAATCAGAGAAGGTATCGTTAAGATATGCCCGTAGGTATTCGTTAATACTCTATGGTTACGTTCTATTGAGCCAACTGTTTGGTGATGATACGCTGTTGAAAAGTCATGTTTGATGTTCAAAAGTTTCATAAGTTCTGCAAGAATTTCATTCTTATATTCGGTACATAAATCTGACCTGATGGATTTCATAGGACCATATATCAAAATAAAACTCTCGAAAATTGCTGAAGCTATTGTTTTGCGCTTTTATCTGGCACTGCTTTTGTTACCAGGTATTTTGTTAAATCGCATATGATGGTGGTAACTGCGAACTTGTTACCGTAACTCGATTGTGGTAAAGGTCCGATTGTATCAATAATAACTATATCAAATGGTTTACTCGGCGTTGGAGTAAGTACTAAATTTTCTTTGATTTTTGGTTTGACTTTGTTTACTAAACATTTTTGACAATTTTTACGACTTTAGCAATGTCACGAGTCATGTTTTTCCAAAGTATTTAGTACGAATTTTTGCGTAAAGCTTTTTAACACCGCAGTGACCGCCTGATATAGGGTCATTATGATAAATTGTCATGATTTTGATTTTTGTATTGTCGTCTGTTATAGTTTCTACTGGGTCTGTAAATCGTATTTCTAACGTTTCTAAAATTTTATTTCCGCATTGTGTTAAATTTAAAATTGAACAATATTTCAAAAATAGATCATTGTTGGCCATTCAACTTTGTTAATATGATGATTGTTAGCTACTGCTTGTAATTTCGAAAATAACTCTCCTTAATTTTATATTTCGTTACCAATCTCTATATCAAGTAGTTCGATCTTTTTACGTCGCATATGTGCGCTTATATGCATTTTGTAAATTTGATTTTTATCATCATAAAAAATTGTGGTTCTTATACGCGGACTTTTTTCGGATAATTAAATTAAAATTTGTCATAAACGAGTAAAGTAAGTGGTTTTTCGTCGTTTTTGTCTGTTTTCCTAAGAAAGTTTTCATCGTTTTGCCGTTTTGTCATTGATCTTGTCTGTACTGCTAAAATTTGTTTGTTCGATTCCTTAATCTCATCGATTGTAATGCGCGATAGTGCATCAGTGCCAACGTTTGATTTACCCTTTATAATAACTATAGTAAAGTTATGTTCTGCTAGTTCTAGCCTAATTCTTGAAAGTTTTGAAAATGGGTCTTTCATATTGAAAAGGTATACTAGAGGTCTATGATCTGACTTTACAATAAATGTGTGCCATAAACGTATGGTCGAAATAGCTTGATGCAAAGTAAATAGCTAAAAGTTCCAATTCTATAATTGGGGTTTTCCTGCTCTGCTATTAAATGCTTCAGAAGCGAAACAAATTGTTAAATCACTGCCTTGCTGTTCTTGACTCAAATAGCGCCACATCCAGCTGTTGGTACATCAACGGTAATAATGAATTGTTTTGTAAAATCTGAGTATTGAAGTAATTTTGGTGAAAGTAATGCTGCTTTCAAAGATAAAAATGCCTTTCGCACTGAACATCCCCAAACGAGTTCAACTCTTTTTCCTGCTTATTCGATTTAAAGGCGCTGCCAGAGACGCAAAATTTGGTATAAACCTTTTGTAATAGTTTGCAAACGCGACGAATCGTCGTCGTACCCGCGTCTTTATCAGTCGGTTGTGTATACTTTTTAATTTATTCAATGTATGTTTGAGCTCTAGGCCAATATATACATATGTTTATTATAAATACAGCAAATGTGTTTAAACAATGTATACATATTTGTCGATGGTTTGTCTTGCCAATATTTCGACTTCAATCTGAAGTCATCTTCAGGACTGAAAAAACTAAAAACATTTATTGAGACATAGGTACATACATACATAATTATACAATTATCGCAAGTGCCAACTTACACTATAACTGCACCTGGTCGACTAACTTTATATTTAACAAACAAGGGTAAAAGAAGAACATTAAAAAATATAAACATATATGGTGTTGAACAATTTGTTGCATTGTAGCCACAATGGTTTGCAATTGAATGGAGTTGGAGAAATAGGGATCAGATGTATAAATGTTAAAGCGCTACTGAAAGCACGCTGTTAAAATTGTTGGCAAATTTGGTTTATCCTTCGCCAAATTAATCGAATTTTCAAATGTATAAATGTAAGGGCAAATCCGCAATTTTGTACACAACGCGGTGTGGCCCGATGGCACGGTCGCCATGTACCATATGAACAATAAATGTTGAAGTAATTTAACTCAAAACACGTCATTCACCAAGCACTTTAAAAAGCTCACTAATAAAATACAGTTTTAATACTTGTATACTACTTTATTTTATAGTATATTCAATAAAATCGCAAGGTTCGATATACTTTATACTTCGGTGGCGTGCAAATTAATAATCGTGTGTATCTATATCTTATGGCCAAGCCACTCACGTCGCCGGGTTGCATTTTCCCGTGCTCGCGACATCAGCTGATTGTGCTTGATGTGTTGAAATTGAGAAGGGTGCCATTACATCGGCATCAGACCACCTGCCATATACTCCTTTCGCTCGAGCGTACCGCGACTTCATCGTCACAGAAAAAGGCACTTTCATAAGCTTATAAAAGGAAAGTTGGGATGAATACAAATCCTTTACAGACAACCGCTTTGTTGCCCTCCCTATCCCGTCTGATGCCGCCAAGGGAAGCGTGCTTTCCGCAAGGTCATTGAATTGGCCTCGACATACGCTGCATTCCCGCCATTAGAAATCCCGAAATACGGCCTCACTTTACGGCGGAGGCTGCAATTTAGCGAGAGAACGTGACCTTATAAGACAGCTCGATCCCGGCGACCTCCAAATAAGGGATATAAATCAGCGCTTCAGATTGCTTGTGGTTCACGATCACGACAGCGGGCGAAATGGGAGGAGCACCTAAGCAGTTGTAACCTCTCTGCCGGTGTAGGTAAGCTCCTTGGTCCACCGTAAAGTCCCTATCGAATCCGTCTAAGCACAATGACAAATTTCCATCGCCGACAAAGTGCTGTTGGATTCGAAAAAATACGCGAACGCTTTCTGCCGACAATATATAATGCATTCCACGGTCGACAAAAATAGACGGAGGACCAAAGACACGCTCATAAACATAAATTCCGCGCGTCTCCAATTACCATCAACGCAAGAGAGGTTGAGGATGCCCTCGGTCATGCTAAAACATCCAAAGCAGTGCGCCCCGACGGCATAGCCATGCGATGCTTAAAAGCCTAGGGAAAGGGGTTTCAAATATTGGCGCATGTCTTCAACCTGTTTCTTTCCAACTTTGTCATTCCCGAAATATGGAAAATTGCCAAGGTGGTCCCGCTACTAAAG
The DNA here is from genome assembly GCA_029619165.1 of Eurosta solidaginis. Classification (NCBI taxonomy): domain Eukaryota; kingdom Metazoa; phylum Arthropoda; class Insecta; order Diptera; family Tephritidae; genus Eurosta; species Eurosta solidaginis. The sequence goes on from JARSSU010038425.1 coordinate 36,163, forward strand.
CTTGGGAAACCTGCTAACATAGGAGAGTCATATCGTCTGATGTCTCTCCTATCGCCAGTAGCAAAGACGCTTGAAGCCATTTTGCTGCGGTACTTCAAAGAAAATTTGCAGCTAGCCAGTCATCAGCATGGCTTTATCCCTAGCACCACCACCGCGCTAAATGCCACTAGCATCCAGATAAATAGCGGTTAATCAAGACCCCCACCATATCAGAAGCCTTTTATACGGTCAATCATGGCACGTAACTGCAGACCTGGAAGGGTCTACCTTTCCGCATATCTTAAAGGTGGACCGCAAATTATCTGGGTGTTCGGCAGGCGCTCGGTGCAATTTCTAACGAAACATCAAAACCAAGCAGAATTAAACAAGGGGTTCCACAGGGTGGTGGCCTAACCCCACTTTTGTCAACTTCTACATATCACAAAGCTAACTTCCCACCAGAAGGAGTTACTATCGTTTCCTACACCGATGACTGCACACATAATGGCCACAGGCCCAGGCCCACAGATCGATAAGCTTTACAACAGAATAACCGGCTACCTCCCTGATCTCTCCAGTTTTTCGCCTCGCAAATCTGGCACCGACTAAATCCTCCGCAACCTTACCTACAACATGGACGTCCCAAATGTCGACCATTTTGTTACATCCACGTCGATGGCACTACGCTGCCGAGTGCCTTACCACTTACAAAGCAATTGGCCAGCCGATTAGATACTACGCGTCCCCTATATGCGTCGCCAAGCTTAAAAAACTACTCAGTGGAAAAAGTTACATTCCAAAATACTGATCTCATAACCGCCAGGGGCTGTCGTCTTATATCCCCAGGATACCATCTACATAATGAGGCGAGAATACTCCCCATCAGGGAGAGAAATAAGATGCTAACCAAACAGTTCCTGTTGAATACCCAGAAACATAAGCATCCTAACATACATCTAATTGATGAGCCAACACCGCCCAGGGTCTTAAGGAGTCATCTACGTAAGCAATATAAGCATTATGAGGAAATACGGCACCTTAAGACTCAGCCGTATGAGCAAAAAATACAGGCAGGTCCTCAGCGAACTCCACAAACAGGCGTCGGACCTTTTATGCCAGGAATTGCCCGCTGAATCCAGTACTCAAAGAATAGTACCCAAAACTTGCGGAAGAGGAACGCACACTCCCCACCCGTGAATCACTCTAGCTCAACCTCAATTCAACCCCGACATACACAATGTATGCCCTGCTTGTAATGTGGAACCAACGGCTCTAACACCCCTGATATATGGTCCACCCTCGTTGAAACACCAGCTTTCCTTGGACTCCCGTTAGAGGATATTGATGACAATTTGTGATCGGCCGCACCTATTGGATGGGGAAAGCACTGCTACAACAACAACAACAACGCCGTAGTGTAAACAAATATTATGCAACGCGCAGCAGACATTTGTAATTGTAGCTGCCTTCCTAGGTGTGTAATGAAGCTGCCGCGCACCTAGTATACACCGAAAATGGTTTTAACTACCCCAATAGTTCGCTCTACCATGTTTCTTGCTTTTGCGTACATTTTGTTGTAACGCTTTCCCGGCTGCCATCCTCTGGAGACCGGAAAGGAGTCATGAATCATGGCTGTAAAGAATAGCCTGCATCGCCTGTTCATATAAAAAACATATGCAAATTATGGGTTATATAAAACTTAAGACATTCTCACGGTACATTCGAATGAAATCTCAGACGAACGATTCGTCTCTTGACGTTTTCGTCTAACAACCATATTCACAACGTGAGAAACGTAAGGGGTGAACAAAATAATACAAAATGTGATTGCTAGGGCGGAAAACGTTCGCCTGAGCTTCGTTCGCAATAAAGAATATGCCCTAAGACGTACAAAGAATCCAAGTATTTCTTTCTGCCTCTCTATATGAGGTTTGGAAATACTCCTTTGCTTCGCTAAGATTCCATACTTTTAAGTCGTGGTTACTTCCTGGGTACCGTGCATCAATACACCTGATTCGCATTTTACTATCACAAAACTGGAAATAAAAGTTGATAGAAAATTAGCCTTTTATCTTTTAATGTCTATAATGTATATATGCAGATATTCGCATGTTATATCACATCATATTAATCAGATTACAAATACGCAAAAGTGCATTTTTTAAGTTTTGTTTGGAACTCCTTATTTCACCTAGCCTGGGTAGAGGCACGTTAGCTTCTACAACAACGAACGAATAGATCTTCACACACAAGTTAGGTCTGAACACGTCAGTGATAGGATTATTCTCAATCATAGACTGAAAAGCAGAGCCCTTTGAAATCTCGAAGGAGAAGTTTTGGCGGTAGTACAAAACTAGCTAAAATTAACGTCGGAATTTTTTCAAGCGATCAACTGTGTAGAAGCGTTTCTTCTTTGTGTTAAAATAAACTTGCTATTACATGTACATATCGAGCCATACCAGGGAAATTGATGTAAGTAACAAAATTTTCGATTTTTCGTTTAAGGAATCTATAGCCTCCCATCATTCGCATCAGCTACCAAATTTCACAACTCTACGAAGAACGCTTTAGAAATTATGGCCAGAGCAATTTTGTTGTAAATGACATGTTGTAGTATACATTTTTCATTTTATTCAATAAGAAAAACTTGTATACTGTAAAATTTTTTTTGTTCCTTACATCAATTTCGCAGTTATGGCTCGATATACTTAGGATCATTGCGTTGATGCCAGATTAGCCTTTTCGGTTATAGTATAAAAAACTTGTTCCCAGCAGGTGGAATTATTTTGATATATGTCCCAACGACGCACATGACAACTCCTGGAAACCGGCTCCTTGACAAAAAATCTATTTTCGCTTCCTTTTTTCTTCAGTTGCATTTCCAATCTTATCCACTGCACAATTGTCTTCCATTATTTCAAACTTCGTTCTAGAGTGGTAGAGACCGTTGCTTGAGCCATTTCGATCTCGTTATCTTTGCCCTCACCATGTTGGTATCCACCCTCTGCAAGGAACCGCAGGGTACATACAACATGCCCTAGTGCAGTGACTCCGCATTTGTGGCTGGACCCAATAACGTCCTGGACAACATCCAAACGTACTTGAACGCTACTCTATTGTTGCTCAGGAAGCAACAAATGATGAACTGCAATGTATAGCTAAGAAATTGCCATTTACATATCAATGCGCGAAGCATCATTTAAGTTTTAATGCATCCGATTGCTCCTCCATAATAATAAATGTTGTATGATAAAAAGTTTAGTGCTGGTAAAACTAACTTGGAAGCATTGGCGGCCGGGGTTATTGGGCCCCATATATTTTTAGTAGTCCTAAATGAACTCAAGATGGCAAATTTCTTAACAATTCTGATAGACACTTCGGACAGAAAAGTGTTTCAATTATCAACAAATAGTTGAGCAGTCGAGAAGTGCGGACGTATTTTTTTCGCTCTGCTCTTTTTTCAGGTTTTTACGAATTTTTCACTGTGTTTTTGAGTTTTAATATGTAAAAGTACCTAATTATTGGTTTTCTTACATCGAGAAGCCATTTTCATTTTATAATATTGAAGTTATGTCACCTTTAGTCCCAATACTAACTAATGGCGCACCCTTTACTCACGTTTCCAGGCATGTGATCATATTGTTCCACTTACTAACTTCGCTGACGCAGCACACGGCGCAACCAACGATCAGGTCAGGTATCGAAATTATTGAAATCATGGGAAATGCAATATAAGCAATTCCTGTCTACACGCGCAAGCGTTCGACTTGCGAAATATGGTATGAATATATGATAGGATTAATTCTCAATCATAGACTGAAAAGCAGAGCCCTTGAAATCTCGAAGGAGAAGTTTTGGCGGTAAGTACAAAAACTAGCTAAAATTAACGTTCGGAATTTTTCAAGCGATCAAACTGTGTAGAAGCGTTTCTTTGTGTTAAAATAAACTTGCTTATTACATGTACATATCGAGCCATTACAGGGAAATTGATGTAAGTACAAAATTTTCGATTTTTCGTTTTAAGGAATCTATAGCCTCCCATCATTCGCATCAGCTACCAAAATTCACAACTCTACGAAGAACGCTGTAGAATTATGGCCAAAGCAATTTTGTTGTAATGACATGTTGTAAGTATACATTTTTCAATTTTATTCAATAAGAAAAACTTGTATACTGTAAAAATTTTTTTTGTCCTTACATCAATTTCGCAGTTATAGCTCGATATACTTAGGATCATTGCGTTGATGCCAGATTAGCCTTTTCGGTTATAGTATAAAAACTTGTTCCCAGCAGGTGGATTATTTGAATATGTCCCAACGACGCACATGACAACTCCTGGAAACCGGCTCCTTGAAAAAAAATCTATTTTCGCTTCCCTTTTTCTTCAGTTGTCATTTCCAATCTTATCCACTGCACAATTTGTCTTCCATTATTTTCAAACTTCGTTCTAGAGTGGTAGAGACCGTTGCTTGAGCCATTTCGATCTCGTTATCTTTGCCCTCACCATGTTGGTATCCACCCTCTGCAAGGAACCGCAGGTACTACAACATGCCCTAGTGCAGTGACTCCGCATTTGTGGCTGGACCCAATAACGTCCTGGACAACATCCAAAACATACTTGAACGCTACTCTATTGTTGCTCAGGAAGCAACAAATGATGAACTGCAATGTATAGCTAAGAATTGCCATTTACATATCAATGCGCGAAGCATCATTTAAGTTTTAATGCAGCCGATTGCTCCTCCCATAATAATAAAATGTTGTATGATAAAAAGTTTAGTGCTGGTAAAACTAACGTGGACGCATTGGGCGGCCGGGGTTATGGGCCCCATATATTTTTAGTAGTCCTAAATGAACTCAAGATGGCAAATTTCTTAACAATTCGATAGACACTTCGGACAGAAAAGTGTTTCAATTATCAACAAATAGTGAGCAGTCGAGAAGTGCGGACGTATTTTTTTCGCTCTGCTCTTTTTTCAGGTTTTTACGAATTTTTCACTGTGTTTTTGAGTTTTAATATGTAAAAGTACCTAATTATTGGTTTTCTTACATCGAGAAGCCATTTTCATTTTATAATATTGAAGTTATGTCACCTTAGTCCCAATACTAACTATGGCGCACCTTTACTCACGTTTC
>JARSSU010038426.1:0-14122 GCA_029619165.1 Eurosta solidaginis
CAAATACGAGTCAAATGATTTATACTCCCAGCCAAACTCATTAATTTAAACAGTGAGGACCTATGCACTCTTACTGGGTACTTTATGGGGCACTGTTGGCTACAATATCACCTCAGTAAGTTGAATCTATCCGGTGTACAACTCTGTCGCTTTTGTGAGCTTGAGGATGAAACACCAGTTCACATTTTCAGCGAATGCATCGCTTTGGCAAGGCAGAGACTCTTCCATCTAAGTGGCGTGGCTCTTAACCTCCTCGCAATATGGTGTTTAAAGCCTGAAGGAATACTTGAATACTTTAAAAACCTCAACAAACGGTATAGCTCGAAAAGTCATGCACAATGGATCTAAATAAAGCTCGCACGTGCAAAGGGCCTTATAATACTAATAGTTCTGAAACAGAACAAAGGGTGATAAAATGATGAGTTAAAAAGTTGCATTCCACGAAGAGATAGGTAGGAGGGCACTTGCCAATACAAGTATTTAGCTAAAGAAACTATTCAATAGAAACTATTGATGCAAGAGTTAAACTAAATAAATAATTTTTATAAAAGTTCTAAATTTTCGCAGCTTTGTATTTCATTTCTCAATGCATTTCAGCGCTACCAACTAAATACATACAGCAACGAATATGAAAATAGAATTATTTGGTATACATTTTTATACTCAGTTGAGCAGAGCTCACAGAGTATATTAAGTTTGATTGGATAACGGTTGGTTGTACATATATAAAGGAATCGAGATAGATCCATATATCAAAATAATCAGATCGAAAAAAAATTTGATTGACCAGTCCGTCCGTCCGTCCGTTAACACGATAACTTGAGTAAATTTTGAGGTATCTTGATGAAATTTGGTATGTAGGTTCCTGAGCACTCATCTCAGATCGCTATTTAAAATGAACGATATCGGACTATAACCACGCCCACTTTTTCGATATCGAAAATTTCGAAAAACCGAAAAGTGCGATAATTCTTCAAAAGACCGATAAAGCGACGAAACTTGGTAGATGAGTTTGAACTTATGACGCAAAATAGAAATTTAGTAAAATTTTGGACAATGGGCGTGGCACCGCCCACTTTTAAAGAAGGTAATTTAAAACTTTTGCAAGCTGTAATTTGGCAGTCGTTGAAGATATCATGATGAAATTTGGCACGAACGTTACTCTTATTACTATATGTACGCTTAATAAAAATTAGCAAAATCGGAGAAGGACCACGCCCACTTTTAAAACAAAAATTTTTTTTAAAGTAAAATTTTAACAAAAAATTTAATATCTTTACAGTATATAAGTAAATTATGTCAAGATGCAACTCCAGTAATGATATGGTGCAACAAAATACAAAAATAAAAGAAAATTTAAAATGGGCGTGGCTCCGCCCTTTTTCATTTAATTTGTCTAGGATACTTTTAACGCCATAAGTCGAACAAAAATTAACCAATCCTTTTGAAATTTGGTAGGGGCATAGATTTTATGGCGTTAACTGTTTTCTGTGAAAATGGGCTAAATCGGTTGATGCCACGCCCAGTTTTTATACACAGTCGTCCGTCTGTCCTTCCGCATGGCCGTTAACACGATAACTTGAGCAAAAATCGATATATCTTTACTAAACTCAGTTCACGTACTTATCTGAACTCAGTTTATCTTGGTATGAAAAATTAACGAAATCCGACTATGACCACGCCCACTTTTTCGATATCGAAAATTACGAAAAATGAAAAAATGCCATAATTCTATACCAAATACGAAAAAGGGATGAAACATGGTAAGGTAATTGGATTGTTTTATTGACGCGAAATATAACTTTAGAAAAAACTTTATAAAATGGTTGTGACACCTACCATATTAAGTAGAAGAAAATGAAAAAGTTCTGCAGGGCGAAATAAAAAACCCTTAAAATCTTGGCAGGTATTACATATATAAATAAATTAGCGGTATCCAACAGATGATGTTCTGGGTCACCCTGGTCCACATTTTGGTCGATATCTGGAAAACGCCTTCACATATACAACTACCACCACTCCCTTTTAAAACTCTCATTAATACCTTTAATTTGATACCCATATCGTACAAACTCATTCTAGAGTCACCCCTGGTCCACCTTTATGGCGATATTTCGAAAAGGCGAACACCTATAGAACGAAGGCCCACTCCCTTTTAAAAATACTCATTAACACCTTTCATTTGATACCCATATCGTACAAACAAATTCTAGAGTCACCCCTGGTCCAGAAAGGCCCACTCCCTCTTAAAATACTCATTAACACCTTTCATTTGATACCCATATCGTACAAACGAATTCTAGAGTCACACCTGGTCCACCTTTATGGCGATATCTCGAAAAGGCGTCCACCTATAGAACTAAGGCCCACTCCCTCTTAAAATACTCATTAACTCCTTTCGTTTGATACCCATATTGCACAAACGAATTCTAGAGTCACTCCCTGGTCCACCTTTATGGCGATATCTCGAAAAGGGGTCCACCTATAGAACTAAGCCCCACGCCCTTTTAAAATAATCATTAACACCTTTCATTTGATACCCATATCATACAAACAAATTCTAAAGTCACCCCTGGTCCACCTTTATGGCGATATCTCGAAAAGGCGAACACCTATAAAACGAAGGCCCACTCCCTTTTAAAAATACTCATTAACACCTTTCATTTGATACCCATATCGTACAAACAAAGTCTAGAGTCACCCCTGGTCCACCTTTATTGCGATACCTCGAAAATGCGTCCACCTATAGAACTAAGGCCCACTCCCTCTTAAAATACTCATTAACTCCTTTCGTTTGATACCCATATTGCACAAACGAATTCTAGAGTCACCCCTGGCCCACCTTTATGGCGATATCTCGAAACGGCGTCCACCTATAGAACTAAGCCCACTCCCTTTTAAAATACTCATTAACACCTTTCGTTTGATGCCCATATTGTGCAAACAAATTCTAGGGTCACCCCTGGTCCACCTTTATGGCGATATCTCGAAACGGCGTCCACCTATGGAACTAAGGATTACTCCCTTTTAAAATGCTCATTAACACCTTTCATTTGATACCCATATCGTACAAACGCATTCTAGAGTCACCCCTGGTCCATCTTTACGGCGATATCTCGAAAAGGCGTCCATCTATAGAACTTAGGTCCACGCCCCTTTAAAATACTCATTAATACCTTTCATTTGATACCCATATCGTACAAACGCATTCTAGAGTCAACCCTGATCCACCTTTATGGCTATATCCCTAAATGGCGTCCACCTATAGAACTATGGCCCACTCCCTCATAAAATACTCTTTAATGCCTTTCATTTGATACACATGTCATACAAACACATTCCAGGGTTTCCCTCGGTTCATTTTCCTACATGGTTATTTTCCCTTATGTTGTCACCATAGCTCTCAACTGAGTATGTATGTTCGGTTACACCCGAACTTAACCTCCTTACTTGTTTTTCGTTAATTTTAGCAAACATTTCTAACAATTTCGTAACTGGAACGAAATGTTTTCTAAAATCTTCGTTTTCTAAAAACTTGGGGTTTGTTGGTTGGTTGCTGTGCTGCCCGGCTATGGAGCCGGGCCCAAGTAGCGCTCTAGGCGCCATTTTGATGCACTTTCTCCTGGAACCAATTATGTGTTGGCTGATGTACCGTGCGTGTTGCTTTACTCAAACCACATGGTTAATACTATAAACTTTTACTGATGTCCTTGATGCGGCAGTTTGACACCGCCCTTAAGTCGGGAAACACATAGTTGCCTAGAGTTCGGGACCGAAAGTTCGCGAGGGCTGGGAACTCGCGGAGGAAGTGGGTAACCGATTCCTCGGCACCCTCCTGTGTAGAGCTCCTACACCTCTCATTGTAGGGGATACCCATTCTACTCGCGTGCGGGCCAAACGGCCAGTGCCCTGTAATAGTGGCCGTGATTCTGTGTATTTCCTGCCTAGACCTATTTAGTAGATCATCGGTTCTTTTCTGTTTGTACTCTGGCCAGATTATTTTGGTGGTTCTACAGGTGTCCGTTGAGTACCAATCACGGGTTGCTATTTTCCTAAGATAGGCGATAATGTCTCTTTAATTGATGTGAGTGGTCGATGCACCGCGACTGCTTCTGTGATGTCTATGATGCTCCCGCCTTTGCTATTTCAATGTCAATGTTCCTGTGGCCGGGTACCCAGCTGAGTGTGATAGCTGCCTGGTTAGCTGCTTCACGTAGCACCCTCTTACAGTGTCGACGGCTTTTGAGGATGTGTACGGTGATTCTAGCGCTTTTAGCGCCGCTTGACTGTCGGAGTATATAACTACCTCACCGTCTATCCGGTCTGCAGCAGGAAGATGCAGGCCCTCTCTATTCCTTGCAGCTCTGCTTGGAAGATGCTGGCTGTGTTTTGAAGGCGGATGGGGATTGTGATATTTATTTGGTTGGAGAAGACACCTGCGCCGACGCCGCAGTCCATTTTGGATCCGTAGTGTAGAGTGAAAAAAAACTTGGGGAGTTTTCTCAATTTTTTTAGAGTGTGTACTTCTGTAGCCCAATAAATTTTAGTGTAACATCAATTTTAGTGTCTCTCAAACTTCGTTGAAATTTTAACAATTATTTTTCGAAGATGTTTTATATGTTCTTCCATATGAAAGTTGCATAGCGACAACAACAGATCCGAACGAAAATCGACATTGATGATGGCACAACGCCGAACCCGGTTTGTCTCGAAACAAAATTTGACAAGCGATGATGGAAAATCATTCCATATACATCATTTATCCCCTTGTCGGAAAATCAACAAACATAATGGAAAGCTGCATAGCTTTATTTTCATATAAAAGAAATTGTCAAAAATCAGTGCGTACTTTGAAAGTCCTATAACTTGTTAGACTAAAATTGAGTTCTAAGAATATTTAAGAAAACTTTTCGACAACGTTTTTGATATTGGTTTGTATAGTTTCTATTTCTAAGTTTATGAAAGTTTTTTCTTAAATTATCGTAAAAACAAAAAGAATTTAATTAAAGAAATTTGATCAAAAATTTCCAATAGCTTTCGTGTTTGCTGCTGTACACACAACGCTGTATAGGTAAGCAGTGAATACCAAAATAAAGTAGACACCCTGCCAAAAATGCGATTGGTCTAAGATGAGTCCGGGATGAATCGCAAGGAGTATGCGGCCAATGCGAGTTTTGATCTCTTGTATGAGTTGAATTGTTTGTGAGCATGTCCTATGAAGAGACTAATTGTACTCATTTATTATAACCGAAAGGGATCGATAGGACCAATCCCCTTTGTACCCATATGGAATATATGAAGACTAGTACCTTTTCGGTTCATAAGTAAGTCCTGCCAAAATTTGAAATAAGTTTTGTATAAAATGAAGTACGCTGAGTTAGTACTAGTAGAGGGTGGTGTTCACTTTTTTTTAATTAAAGGATCTTTATAAAACAAAAATACTTAATTTTCCTCAAAGGAAAAATTTGTCCAGCCCTAAAATTATGTACAAATTTACAAGAACACGAAATTTACACATATGTTAAACCGCAAGCATCCAGGTTAACTGTTGAGTATGATAGGTTAGGTTAGGTGAGATGATAGCTACCCTGATAAGGATAGCTTACTTGGACAACACGAAGGTCCGTTGTGATACCACATACACCAAAAATAACGGTGACTTAGATCTAGCTACTTAGAGAATTGTTGGGTAGCAACGATAAAGCTCCGAATGATACCGATCTCAGCTTTGGATAAATCCTCGGGAGATCCAAGTGAGTCGCGACGGAAGTACTTTCGCCTAGTTCTGGCAAAAGCTGGGCAATCAAGCATAAAGTGATTTGGTGATTCCACCTCATCATCCTCTATACAGCTGCAGCAGGATGAGTTCCAGTATATTGAGACATGCCGCATGGATACCATGGGACAGTGACCCAAATAACCATTGACAGGTGAGCTCTTAGTGACCCAATTATTTCAGCAGACCTCCTGCTGTACACTTTCGGCCAGAAAAATCTTGCTACCTGCAAGACGTGGTGTCCGCCCAACGTTTGCTGAGCTGACTCGAGTCGCAGCTATGGAGGATATTGAGTATGATACTGTATGTCATTCCAAAATAATGATAATAATGTTTTTTCGCGGTATATATCCGAGGAGATTAAGCCGCTTCTCTTTCAATATGTGGTGTGCTGTTTTTAATTGTTACCATTGGTTGGTCATCGTAAACGCTTTTGGCCGACTACGAACGCATATGCTAAGGCAGGCAGATGACTTTTCGCTGAGAAACACATAGCAGAAACACATTGAAAGGTTTGCCAAGCCACCAAATCTATTCGGTGTAATTTGTTCCTCCACTTTTCAAAAGGAATACAAAATATTCTCCGAAAATTTCACCCTGATTCCGGCGTAGTCGTTAAATCCTAGTATTTAGGTTCGGTATACGGCTCCGCATTTACTTAAATAACTCGATTCAGTCACCTCTAATTTTTTTTATTTTAATCATTTCGTTGCCCGATAATATTCTTAAAATGTGCTACATAGGTTTCAAACTGACTAATCCCAGCTGTAACCCGAAATGGATTAAATGGGATCAATTATGCCCAAATCTAGCCAAAAGAGATCAATCCGAGACCAATCTCTTTAGGGATTAATCGCACGATTTTTGTCAGGGTATATAATACATACATAGGTTTAAATATCGTCCTTTGTTAAAATTTACTGTATAAACACTCAAAGCAAGTATAATAAACTTTACCTGGTTTCAACTTTGTTTTCGCCTTCTCAAATTAATTTTATAATATTTTATAAACTTTTAAACTTTTACCTACTACAAATAACTAAAGAGGTCGAGATTGCTGGTAAAATGAGCGATCAGCTCAACATACATACAAGTATACACGCACAGACACATATACCAATAAATACTTTCAAATTCTATTTGAAATTAACTAACTTAATTAATTTTGCAGGTTATCTATATATATAAAATAGGATGTATGTATGTATGTTTGTATGTTTTACGTCTGTATGAAGCTTATGGACTCCGAAACTACCACGCCGATTTTATTCAAATTTTCAGGATAACTTAGTAGGAACCCGGAGAGTGTTTGTGAACAGTTTTTTTTCCGGGAAGTGGACCAGGGACCGATTTATTCTAAACTATCGTATATATGGCTCGATTTGCCTGAAATTTGGTATGTAGGTAGCGTTATATCTAGAATAAAAGGTCAGATAATTTTTCATCCCGGAAGTGGACCAGGATACATATTGGTGACTAGGGTCTCGAGATATAGGACAAAAAGTGGACCCGAGCATCCCTAGAATGTGTTTACACAATATGGTTATCAAATAAAAGCTGCTGATGAGTGCTTTAGTACAGGGTAGTTTTCATCCCTATTGGTGACTAGGGTCTCGAGATATAGGCCAAAACGTGGACCCGGGCACCCCTAGAATGTGTTTATACAATATGGATATCAGATGAAAGCTGTTGATGAGTGCCTTAGTGCAGGGTAGTTGTCATACCTATTGGTGACTAGGGTCTCCAGATATAGGACAAAAAGTGGACCCGGGCATCCCTAGAATGTGTTTACACAATATGGTTGTCAAATAAAAGCTGCTGATGAGTGCTTTAGTTCAGGGTAGTTTTCATCCCTATTGGTGACTAGGGTCTCGATATATAGGCCGAAACGTGGACCCGGGCACCCCTAGAATGTGTGTGTATTTTGGATATCAAACGAAAGCTGTTGCTGAGAGCTTTTAAGTAATTTTCATTGTGATATTCGATTTAGTCGCATCAACCTGGCAAAACTGATAAATATGCATGCGAAGCCGAAATAAAGACAAGAATTAATAATACCCACATACCTATTTACATACGTGCTATTCGATTTGTCTGAAATTTGGTATATAAATTTGCCTATATTAGTATTTACGATGCTTTTTTCCGGTAAGTAGACCAGAGACGGACTGGGACTGGGATTAGTACTGGGACTGAGACTCGGAATGGGACTAGACTGAGACTAGGATGGGACTGGAACAAAATACATACCACCCTCTGGGACTGGCAATAAGATATGAAGAAGAATGAGAAAAACTTGTGAGAAGAGAAAAGAGAGAAGGAGACTGAGAAAGAGATAGAATGAGACGAAGATGGAGATAGATGAAGCGACAAAATACGGATGGAGGAGTGAATACAAAGATTAGGAAAAAGTGTATAGGGGCACAGTTAGACGGAAAAAGCTTATTAAAATGTATGCAGATATACCAAATTTAGGGCAGAACAACGTCTGCCGGGTCTGCTAGTTACTTAATAAAATGCCTCGCATCAGTGGCTTACTTAATTTCAAAGCTGCTTTAGGACGTATTATTTCACGCAAAGTTTACGATCGTGGAGGAGGCGGTTGAAGCACTCAAAAATAGACACTTAGTGTAGAATAAGTTATGTTAAAGCTGTCCTAGCTAATAAGGAAGAGTTCACTTGAACACTTTAATGGGCACTTGCTATGGCATATTATCTTATATCGTCAACGGTTGCTATGCGAATGGCTGAGCATCACCAGCATACTTACCGGGAAAAACAAACATCGATCACAGATATTTGGCTCAGAGATTTTTATAAACCAGAACAGAGATAATAACTCATTGTCCTTGAAAAGTTGGGCAGCTAAACCTTGAGTGATTCTGTAAGCTAATGTTGCTTGGGGACTGGTATTGGGCAGTGATGGATCATACACAATCATGTTGCTCCACTGAACAATTGGTGCTACAACTCTGCAGCGCGATCTCGATACCAGGACTGGTGATACAAGCCCTGCTTTTATTTAGCTAAACTTACTTACTTACTTAAGTGGCGCTTAACCGTTTAAACGATTATTGCCGTCCAAGAAGGCGCGCCAGTCGATTCTTCGCTCTGCAAACTGGCGCCAATTGTTGACACCAAGGGAGCTTAAATTTCTCCACTTGGTCCTTCCAGGGGAGTGGGGCCGCTCTCTTCCTCTGCTTTCCGATAAAAACACTCTCTTAGCCGGAGCGTCATCTTTCATTCGCATAACATGTCCTAACCAGCGTAGCCGCTGCGTTTTAATTCGCTAGACTATTTCAGAGATGATGTTGTTGTTAGTGTTAATGCTGGTTCCCAAATAAACAAAGAATTTTACTATTTCGAAATTATGGCTGCCAACAGTAGCGTGGTTGCCAAGGCTCATATGCGCTGACTCTTTGCTCGATGACAGCAGGTACTTCGTTTTGTCCTCATTCAGGTAGGCATAACCAAGCTGAGGTCTACTATAATGGATTCAGATTGGCATGGTTCCAAAAGTCTCTACTGGCATTTACCTCGGGTTGGAAATTCTACAAAATCTTCACGATTTTTGTCAAGAATGTAGTCTTGTTCGAACACCCAGATATGCACGCTCAAATACACGGTATAACTGCTCAGCACTTTAATAGATATTTGACTGTCTTCCTAGATGTTAAGGCTATGATACTGGAAAGATCGAGTAGCAACAACATTATAAAGCAAGCGAGATTGTTCTTTCACAGTCCCCTGTATTAAGCTTCCAATGGTATATGGCTATTGATTTAATCCCTGTAAGCTAAACTACCGACATAGATTTCGGTTTGAATACAGTCATCGTGGTTAAGAGTCTCATTTTCTCTTTTGAGGATATGGACACTTTTGTCGGCTTATTTTTGGACACGAAGTCCTTGAATGTGAGCGAAAGAGCTTCTTGGGTTTGGTGCGTGTAAGGAAGTTTTTTCATTACAGTATAAGTTTGCGGGCAGTTTCTAAAAATTTTGGGTACGAATTTACTTGCTACAAATAAACATTCAAAACTTTTGTCTATTAACGCACGATCCAATAGTTTCTTGGGTGTTTTCAAAATCGATAAAAAGAAGGTGTGTGCATCAAGTACTCCTGTTGTACCCGGGTTGTTATAGCCGAGTTATCGGCTGATCACTGGTTTCTAATTGACTTGTAATCAACTTATATCGATTTTATATTATTATTGGTCTATGCTTGACAACAAACCGATGAGTCGTCGATAATTGAAAATACTTGTTTCTAAATTTTTGATGTTGCTTTTGCCGAGACTCAAACCCAGCATCTTCGGTGTGGTAGGTGGAATACGCTACCACCACACCACAGTGGCTTTAAAAAATTTAAACTCGGCCATTTAAGTTCTACAAGAAATATTTTGAGCTCAATAACAAGTGTTAATATCTGTGAGATGCAAAAGAACAACATTCGCAACCTAAAGTGGTTTTATGGTTTCGCTAATACCAAACGCAACGTATTTCAGCTATGAAATACCGGAATTATATTTCCAAGGATAGTCAAGATATTGCAAATTTCTTTGCACTGTTTTTCAAATTTAATTATTTTGTTGCACAATTATCGTTATCAACTGTATTCTAGCAAATTAACTAATACGCCAACTATATCTCTTGAAGGCGGTTGCCGTGGTTTGGTGCTAGCGTTCTCTGTCTACCACACCAAAGTTTCTGGGTTCAAGCCCGGGCAAAGCATTATCAAAAGTTTAGAACAAAGTTTTTTTATTTGGAAAAGAGTTTTTCTAAGGGGGGTCGTCCCTTGCCAGTGATTTAGCTAACACTCCGAATGTTTTTCTGTCATGAAAAGCTTCTCAGTGAAATGTCATCTGCTTTACAGATGCCTTTTGGAGTCGGTGTGAAACAAAAAGGTCCCGTCCCGCAAGTTTGTAGGAAAAACTAAAAGGAGCTCGACGCAAATTGCAACAAACGATTTTTCTTTAGCAAAACTAGGTGAAGACACCAAAACTCCTTGTGCCTATACTATTTTTCGTGAGTGTATATTTTTTTAGTTTTTGGTCCATTGTGTAATAATAGGAAACTTTTGTTCTAACCCATTAAATATGAAGAGACTTTGTCGATAAATAATTAACTTTAAATAGTTTGAGTGTAGTCCAGGGAAAGTTAAATATTTTCAAGTTGCATTCTACATTGTTCTAACAAGGACAGTTGCTTGACTATGAGCCGTTTGTGTTTGCATTTTTCATCAGCTCACTTTAATTAAATGAATGTTGGCATGTGGAGATGTAGGAACATTAGGATGGAGCGATTATATAATCTTTGATACGCCTTTGAAATTGCTGTTATGCAAAATATTTATTTGAACTTTAAAACGATACTTATTTTTGTCAAACACTGCCATAGCTTAAAGTTATACGAGTTCATACATAGCATTTTCAAGTATAACGAAGTAAAGTGAAACTCTTTAACAATCAAATGCAACGATTCGCAAGCTAATTGAAACTTTTTGAAATCCAATGAAACTATTTTCAAGTTAACTTAAAGCTTTTTCAAATGAAATTAAACTTTTTTGAAGTGAAAACGAAACTTTTTTCAAGCCAAATGAGGCTTTTTTCGAATGAAATTAAACTTTTGCTAGCCGAATGAACCTTTTTTCAAATCAAATGAAACTTTTTGGAAATCAAATGAAACTTTTTGGAAATCGAATTAAACTTTTTTCAAAGTCAAATGAAACTTTTTCAAGCCAAATGAAACTTTTTTCAAATCAAATGAAACTCTGGGGAAATCCAATGAAACTTTTTCAAATGAACTTTTTGGAAATACTATGAAAATTTTTTCAAGTCAAATGAATTTTTTCACGAAATTAAACTTTTTCAAATCGATTTAACTCTTTTAAGCTCAAATAAAACGTTTCTCAAATCAAATGAAGCTATCTTCACTTCAGTGAACTCCTTTTTGCTTATGAGATCAACGTTTTGAAACTTACTTTGAAGGAAAACAAACTCTGTGCTTCGTGGTTTGGTTGCAACATGCTTGTATACATACCAAAGGTCCTGTTCAAGTTCAGACAAAGCAACATCGAAAATTTAAAAAAGTTTTTCAATGTGTCGCCCCTTGGCAGAGGTTTGACAAACTCCAGTGTGTTTCTGCCAGAAAAGCTCTCTTTGAAAATCATCTGCAGCATCGTTTGGAGTCCACATAAAGCATTTTGTTCTAATTCGGCCAGCTTGTACGGAAAAAATTAAAAAAAAGAGCACGACGAAAATTGGAAGAGAAGTTCGGCGTAAATTTCCTGAAAGGTAAATAGCGCCAGGAGTAACTCGACAGGCGCATACATTTTTCCATACTTTAGAATCGCTCCAACTTAATGCACATATTTTATTACTTCTCTATTAATTCTTACCTTTATACGGGTTGCACTGCGGTAGACTTATTTATTTTAAACAGTTTAAATTTACATATATATGTTATTTAAGTTAAATAAATGAAGCGAGTTTGTATAAAATACAAAATTATTTCTTTGGACTAATTAACATAATTCGACACAAATTTTAAATTGTTAAAATAAGGAATAAATTGTGCACATGACGGAACCATACAAGGTGGCAGCATGGTGACATACCTACAAAAAGAAGTAAAAGTTCCATGTACTTTGTTTTTGTAAATTCGATGGACTAATGTCAAAATCATACTGCGCCGGAAGTTGATGTATCAAATCAAATGAAAAAAGTACAAATCAGCTGTCCCGTGCTTCCACCTTGTATCATTCCGCCATGATTATGCCAATGTTACCCTGCAGAAAAATGCCCAGAAGTTAAAAGAAGTCAACTATTAACTAGTTTCAAGTCATGCAGCGTTGCCATATCGACCAATGTATCAGAGAAATTAAAAAAACATCAAACAAGTTGAGACGAGGCTGTCTATGGCTGTGCTAAAGACCTCATAACTTTCCATGTATTATGCGTATCAATTATCAAAAATTGTAACACACTTGTATGAGCATACATTATATATACGCCGGATCTATACGATATTTTCAGACAACAATATTTGCATATGGTGAAATGTCAAGCTGTTAAAATTACGGTAAAATGACGGAAACTCTGTTATTTGAAATAATTCGTTGAATGGGAGATATATTAAAAAGTGGTCCGCTCCGATCGCTTCCAACAAATGTCTAATCGGATATCAAAGTGCACCCGATGACCAAATATCGAAGAGATTTAAGGACAACTTTTGGTTCTTCTTGACTATGACAGGCACCTTGTCGATGGTAATGGACTCCGTAGCACCCGACTATGTGGCTGCGTGGTTAAAATATTTACATCTAAGCCTTTCCGCGACATGAAGTAAGGCGGGGTGTCGGTGACCAAGAACTAAAAGCGCCCTTCATCCAGGGTGATTTACAGGCCGTGCCTATTGAATGATTTGCAGCCATAGGGTATATTCGGACGTATTTCAATGGAGCTTCCCGATAAATGGCCGTATCGAAAAGTAGCAATAGCTAACAGGATAGTATTTGTGGCGGACGTTTTCCTTCCCATTTTTAATATA
The DNA here is from genome assembly GCA_029619165.1 of Eurosta solidaginis. Lineage (NCBI taxonomy): Eukaryota > Metazoa > Arthropoda > Insecta > Diptera > Tephritidae > Eurosta > Eurosta solidaginis. The sequence continues at coordinate 13,324 of JARSSU010038426.1, forward strand.
AGCCTTTCTAACAAGCGGTCGGTAGTACAACTAAGATAAATAGCTCAAAATTGTATGTAAGAGAAAGGGTGGAGGTGGAGAGACGATAGAGACGTAAGCCAGCGAAGACAAACGCATTGCACTTAATGTGTTGAACTCACAGAGTAAAAGTGGAGAGTCAACGGGCTACATGATAAAACGGAAGGTAATCAAAAGGAAGAATTACAGTTGGGAAGAGTTCGGCGCCGAGAGAGTAAGAGGGTCCTGTGAACTGTCCAATGCTTAGAAGCAGTGGTCGACAAAATAGATCTGGTAAGTAGGCGCTGCGCCCGTTAGGCGGTAGAAGTACAGCGAAGGTAATTCAAGAGTTTTGCTGTATGAAACACTCGGTACTGCAACCGGTATGAGGAAGAGAAAGCTTCGGGCAAAAAATTAAGATGAACTTTCTGCTTCAAGCGACAAGATTGATTTAAAGAGACTGAAAGCCCTTAGTCCCAGGACTATGAGTCAAGCTAGCCGAACTAACAAACCGTAATGGAACAGCAGGTGAGAGAGTTCTTTCCAAGCACCATGCAACATTGAGAATTGTTGAACGCTTAGGAGCAATGGTCGACCCACATCACCTGGTGAATGAGCGCTTGGAATGGGCACATAATAGGTAGAAGTCAGCTCAAGACTTCTGCTATAAACACTGCATCCAGTAAGAGGAGGAAGAAGTTTTGCGAGGCAGAATTGAAGTCAAACTTTCACGGGCACATTTTCATTATGTTCGGCCTGAGTGCGTCGGAAACCGGCAGTGGGTAGGCGCACAAGGTCGACC
>JARSSU010038427.1:0-19375 GCA_029619165.1 Eurosta solidaginis
TTCTATAGGTGGAACGCATTTCGAGGTTATCGCAATAAAGGTGGACCAGGGTGTGACTCTAGACTATGTTTGTACGATATGGGTATCAAATGAAAGGTGTTAATTAGTATTTTTAAAAAGGGAGTAGGCTTCGTTTATAGGTGTTCGCCTTTTCGAAATATCGCCATAAAGGTGGACCAAGGGTGACTCTTAGAATGAGTTTGTACGATATGGGTATCAAATTAAAGGTTATTAATGAGAGTTGTAAGGAGTGGTGGTAGTTGTATATGTGAAGGCGTTTTCCAGATATCGACCAAAATGTGGACCAGGGTGACCCAGAACATCATCTGTTGGATACCGCTATTTATTTTATATATGTAATACCTGCCAAGATTTTAAGCCGTTTTTATTTCGCCCTGCAGAACTTTTTATTTTCTTCTACTTAATATGGTAGGTGTCACAACCATTTTATAAAGTTTTTTCTAAAGCTATATTTCGCGTCAAAAAACAATCCAATTACCTTACCATATTTCATCCCTTTTTTCGTATTTTGGGTATAGAATTATGGCATTTTTTCATTTATCGTAATTTTCGATATGGAAAAGTGGGCGTGGGTCATAGTCGGATTACGTTCATTTTCATACCAGATGATATAAAGTGAGTTCAGATAAGTACGTGACTGAGTTTAGTAAAGATATATCGATTTTTGCTCAAGTTATCGTGTTAAACGGCCATGCGGAAGACAGACGGACGACTGTGTATAAAAACTGGGCGTGGCATCAACCGATTTCGCCCATTTCACAGAAAAACAGTTAACGCCATAAAAATCTATGCCCTACCAAATTCAAAAGGATTGGTGTAATTTTTGTTCGACTTATGGCGTAAAAGTATCCTAGACAAATTAAATGAAAAGGGCGGAGCCACGCCCATTTTTAAATTTTCTTTTATTTTTGCATTTGTTGCACCAATCATTACTGGAGTTGAATCTTGACATAATTTACTTTTATACTGTAAAGATATAAATTTTTGTTAAAATTTTACTTTTTAAAAAATAAAAGTGGGCGTGGTCCTTCTCCGATTTTCCTAATTTTATTAAGCGTACATATAGTAATAAGAGTAACGTTCCTGCCAAATTTCATCATGATATCTTCAACGACTGCCAAATTACAGCTTGCAAAGTTTTAAATTTGTATCCCTATATATTTGTTTGTGCATATTTTAGTTTACACTTACTGTACTTTAAAATTGTATACATTTTTGATGTTTATTTTACTTTTTGTTTTCCCAACATATGATCAGTCGATAACGAATAACCACATGGTAAGTTGTGTCTCGTTTATATGTATACCTAGTTGCATAACGTAAATTTAATGACCATGTATCTGAAATGAATGCCCCCTTTTTATACATTTGTGTTTACTTACAGTCATGAAGATGGCTTCAGACTGAAGCCGAATATTGACAAATTACCAATGAAGTTTTAAATCACCTTCTTTTAAAAGTGGGGCGGTGCCACGCCATTGTCCAAAATTTTACAAATTTTCTATTCGCGTCATAAGTTCAACTCATCTACCAAGTTTCGTCGCTTTATCGGTCTTTTGTAATGAATTATCGCACTTTTTCGGTTTTTCGAAATTTTCGATATCGAAAAAGTGGGCGTGGTTATAGTCCGATATCGTCATTTTAAATAGCGATCTGAGATGACTGCTCAGGAACCTACATACCAATTTCATCAAGATACCTCAAAATGTACTCAAGTTATCGTGTTAACGGACGGACGGACGGACGGACATGGCTCAATCAAATTTTTTTTCGATCCTGATTATTTTGATATGTGGAATTTTATATCTATCTCGATTCCTTTATATATGTACAACCAACCGTATCCAATCAAACTTAATATACTCTGTGAGCTCTGCTCAACTGAGTATAAAAACAGGTAGGTACTTTGTGTGAGGATGCAAAGTTCCAGGTTTTTTGTGGTCTGCATGTAAAAACTATGACTACGAATCACGTATTTCAAAAATATATGACGTAAACGTAACTATTGATGAATGTTGAAGCTTCTAGCCGTAAAAAGGGGCAAAATCAGTTTATATGAAGTATATAATATATATACCACCGATCTCTATGATTTTTTCAGACAACAGATATATGCTATACACGTAAGCATTTGGTGAAATTTGAAGCTTCTAGCTGTTAAAACGGGACAGAAATTGCGCAAAGTTTCTTATCTGAATAATCGGTTGTATGAGATATATACTATGTATACCACCGATCTCTATGATTTTTGACACATCAGTATATGCTATACACGTAAGACATTCGGTGAAATTTGAAGCTTATAGCTGTTAAAATGGGGTAGAAATTGCCAAAAGTTTCTTATCTGAACAATCGCTTGTATGAGATATATACTATATATACACCGATCGCTATGATTTTTCAGACAACAATATATGCTATACACGTAAGCATTCGGTGAAATTTGAAGCTTCTAGCTGTTAAAATGGGGCTAAAATTGCGAAAAAATATATATATCCTATTTATATATACTATATATACCACCATATATATACTATATATACCACTGATCTTTATGATTTTTTCACACAACAATATATGCTATATTCGTAAGCATTCCTTGAAATTTGAAGCCTCTAGCTCTTAAAATAGGGCAGTAATTACGAAAAGTTTCTTATCTGAACAATCGGTTGTGGGGGATATATACTATATATACGACCGATCTCATCATTTTTCAGGCAACAATATGTACAATATACGAAATTATATGGTGAAGTTTGAAGCTTCAATCTGTTAAATTGATAACATATGACAAAAATCCTCTTTTTCTGAAAAATCGGTTGTATGGAGGATATATGCTATAGTGGTCCGATCCGGCCGGTTCCGAAAAATGTCTAATCGGACACCCAAATACACCCGCTCACCAAATTTTATCAAGATATCTCAAAAATTGAGGGCACTAGTTTGCATACAAACAGACAGACGGACAGACGACAGCCGGACATGGCTAAATCAACTCAGCTCTTCATCCTGATTATTTCGGTATACTTAATGGTGGGGACTATCTATTTTCCTTTAAGGACTTACAATTTTGGGTTTCGTAACGAAATTAATATACCATTTCATTTTCATGAAAGGTATAACAAGTTAAGTTGTTTTGTTGCCGAGCACAATTTGCCATTTGCAATTATGGATTATTTAAATATGCTTATGACAAATAGCATAACTGATTCTAAAATTGTAAACAAATTTTTCATCAATGGAATTAAATCACAGAAAATAATAACTCAAATAACAGGGTCAGAAAATTATAAATCCATAATTGCATTTTGTCAGAAGAATTATTACTCTCTAACAACCGATGAAACGACTGATATATGTATATCAAACAATTTGGCAGTTTTGACTCGTATTTTTGATAAAAATTGCATTGATAGATTTTTAGATTTGATACCTTTGACCCATAGTAGCGCGGAGGGTATTTTCAATGCCATTATTAAATGTTTGATAGACAATTCAATACCACTTGAGAATATGATTGGTTTCACTGCCGACAATTGCTCGGTTATGATGGGAGCAAAAAGCGGAGTGCAAGCAAGGCTGAAGTAAGTTGTTCCAAATCTGCATGTTAATGCATATTGTTCAATGGCCGCTTGTGATGCATTTCCCAACAAAACTGATACTTTTTAAAAGACGTAGACTATCATTTTTGTAATACCCCCTTAGGAGGGCAGATATTTAGAGTTTTCAAGAATATTTCGTCATAGATAGAATTCTTGAGCAATGGGATGCCCTCAAGTAATACTTTAATCTTTACGTATTTGAAAAGAAAAGTAGTAAAAATATTCGCATACATTTACTTCTTCCAAATTAAAAGGTTTAGTTTATCAAATGGAGAAGAAATTTTATAAAAAGAATCTTATTTAGACTCCAGTTCTATTTGGATGCTAAATATTTATTCAGACGAAAATCACTTAACCTGTATTTCTTCATAAATCATATTTCCCTGTTATACTACCTTTAATTTGTGTTAGAAAGTTTCCTGACTAAAAACAGTTTTTGGATAAAGAAGCAGAATATAACTCTAGTTTGGTTCAAATTCCCATCCGAAGACTTTTGGTACATTTTTGCATGATTTGGTACATTTTTTTCCTCGTTTGGTATAAAATGAAAAAATCCATTTATCATCCCTGGTCCAGGGTAATATTTTATAAACGCGACCGAAGGCCGCCAATGCTGAAAGGTGTTTTGTAGATAATGCATAAATGCATACGTCCACTCATACATACATTTGTTCATAAAATTTTATAAAGTCTACATTGCCAACAATTGTACAATTTTTTAAGTTGAGAAGGTGGCAAAATTTAGTAAATGTGTCTCTCATTTTTCACTCCATAAGCAAACAAAGCAAGAGACTTGACAGAGCACAGAGAGAGTTGGTAATGCAGTACGTGGTATGTTTTACTGCGTCACTCAATTTATATGTGACGTTAGACCACATTTTCGTTTGCAGCAGTCGTGGCCGAGTGGTTAAGGCGTCTGACTCGAAATCAGATTCCCTCTGGGAGCGTAGGTTCGAATCCTACCGGCTGCGGTCTGAAGTTTTTTGAAAATTTCTTTTATATATTTTCAGTGAATTTGTATTGTCTTGTCAGTAAGTACTTGCGAAAATCGTATGCAAATAAAATTCATGCTGCAATACAATGTTGTAAAATAATTATTGGCCTTTTAATTATTTTAAACAAATTACTCTGTACTTGCATGTTACGTTAGCATTATGTATACCTTTTAAACACGATTCACCACCCATTGACTGACGGCGAAAATAATTTAAAGGCATATTGAGATACGCTACAATCATCTAGAGCAGATTCAAATAAACGTGAAAGTTTCGAAACCAACACAGAATTATCCAAAACTCTTTTAATATCATCCCACTCAGCATTTAGGTGATTAAATTTTGAATTTCCCTACATATCAATACAATTTGATTACTCTTTCTGACTAAATAATGAGTTATCATACAACTGAATAAAAGAAATAATCAAATATGAATACTTTTGATGATCAAAAACTGAATATAGTTTTTCAATCACATTTTGGAATCATATTTGAATCAAATGTGTTTACTTAGGTGATCAAAATTTTTTTTCATTTTTCATTCAGCTTTCTGAATCTTTTCTGACTATCTTGGTTGACTGAATAATGAATTTTATACTTGTTAAAATTTTACCTTTCATTGAGGATCTTATTTTTTTCCCATACCTACATTTTTTCAATCATGAAGTTCAGAAAAAATATATTAAAACTTTATTCTTCAAGACAAGAAATAATGTATATACTGCTCCTAACAAAAGATGTCCCCAACCATTTCTCCACCATCGGCTTCCCAGAAAATACAAATTATACCATTAGGCAATACAAATGTTGTGAACTATTTGAACCCCAGGTAAGTAAAACTCTCTTGACATATGTACCTGGATATATCTTCAACATCCCGTACCGTATCGTATTTTATTTAAGATATTGACGATCATAGCTGATGCTGGATGTTGTAGTCGCAGGTGTATATCGGTCAAGTTTGTTTGCGAGTGACCTGTGGTTCAAATCCGCATGCTTTCTTCCCTTGATGAAATAAAATTATTATGTAGTATCTTATTTTAAATGAGATATGAAGGATAGATGCATCATAATCGCATTAAAAAATTATTCAAAAATCTCAACCAAAACGGTTAAAATATGTTCACGAACATGATCAGAAAATGATTGTGAAAAGCAGTCATATATTACTCTAAAACAATTAAAGCCCAATTTACAATGATATCAAATATGAACAAAAAGCGTTTCGAAATATGAATCATAAATGATCATTCAAGAATAATCACATTTATGGTACATTTTTCTCCCGACGATATGTTAATTTTCGAACAGAAAATCCTTTTAAATTTGAAAGTTTTTAATCATTTTGGGGTATGATATTTGAAAATTTTTTGATCAAAATTTTCAAAAAATGCTGGCTGAGATTCGCCATAAACTAAAAAAAATTTTTTGACAGATATGTATGTAGATACAGTGCTGCGCAAAATTTTTATATTGAAGTGCAAATCACAATACATGTACAAAATTGTATATACACTGACATTTTTTTTGTATTTAAAAAAATTGTATATTTAAATGTTCAAAAGGCTCAAAAGTTCCAATATGTATATCGATTCCTTAAATCATTTTGTAAATCACTATATTATCACAATACTCAGGAGCCATTAAACTTAATTCTCAAAATCCAGCACAACAACTTGATTTAGTCCATAATATGGCATTCAGATCATCTGCACCCGTTTTTTTACGATATGTGAATTATTACTGGAGTTACAGCTTCGGAATTGTGGTGGAAAACTGAGTCCAAAAAGGGCTAATTTCTTTAAATTATAAGTATATGTTGCTAGCGACCCAAATGTTAGTCCAAATACAATATTTCAACGAGTCCGCCTTATTAATATCTAATCGAGGTCGATGCAAAGTTTCACAGCAAATGCTCGAGCCTTAACTCAAAAATTGCTGAAACGACGAAAAAGTACTTCAGGCTGAAACTGTGGGGAATTTCATGATATTCAATTTCGAACTGAGCACGAAACTCGAGCAAGACATTGGAAGCGAGATATATGCGAGGTACCAACCCCGATATCTCGCCCCGAACATCTCAAGTCGCTCACATGGAACCTATCATTAATTTTAATATCATTAACAAAATGTTCAAATAAAGGAGTATGCAAGTTTCCAAGTCTTATCTCAAATTCCGAAGTCCAACCATTAAATGCCTGGAGTAATTTTAATTTTCTTAATGAATAAATTTTTGAAAGAAAGTAGACTGAGTCAATTCCTCCTTTCTTAACGTTCTCGACCAATGACACTATGTTATAGTATCTGTCAAACACTTTGACAAGTATTCCGACAAGAACCTTAGAGGATATTTATTAACAGACTCACATGATGTCCATGATAGACCTTAAGCGCATTTCTACAGCGCGTTCAATATTCATTCATTCATTTTTATTGAGTATTTTACTTATATCTATTTATGTACATAAAATCTTACAACTTATAGATAAGTACATCTAGACATAAGAAAAGGTAAGACATTTTATATGTTATACTTAACATAGTGTCAAATGTCATCTCTATTGAATATACAGTGGGGTGGACTGTTAAATATTAAAGTTAAAAATTAATTATATGTTGAAAATAGGTAAAAATAAATATATTTATGTAACTAACGCATTTAATAGAGCTTTTGTAAAGATAAAGGTAATACAAAGGAAAGCAATGAATATAAGACAAAATTAGTTAATTAAAAACTGTTTATGAATTGGTCCGCAGCAAAACTTCGATTTCGGTATGCGAAAGGCCCATTAAAACATTTTCTAGATACTATCGTATAAAACTTGCTAGAGTGTGTGGTTCGCGAGGAAGGTACAACTACAGCAGGATGTGAGTTTGTCATTAGATTATAGGTTTCCGATCTCATACTATGTAGGTATCCACACCTTATGAAAAAAATTTTAAAACTTTAAAATAATAAAGATCTCTTACTGGAAGGATCGCTAGACTTCTAAAAAGCTCCCTTGAGGGATGCAATCGATTAACATTAGATAATTTTCTAATAGCAAATTTTTGCAAACCAAATATAGGTTGAATTTTGCTCAGGGTAGCGCCTCCCCAGCAGCTGATTCCATACATTAATTTAGAATTAAATAAAGCATAATATACTGTTTTAAGAGTAGAGTTAGAACAGCAACTTCTTAGATGATAAAAACAGCGTAAAGAAGACTGGAAATATTGTTTAAGACGGGATGTATGACAGCGCCAATTCATATTCTGGTTCACAGTTACTCCTAGGTATTGGAAGTTCTCAACAGTGTCAATCATGAAACAATTGCTGCTACAAGTAGCAAGCCGATCAAACGTACCGGGTAGGAACTTCCTGCACAAGTGCTCGTGAAGTGCAAAGCGTTCACAAATCGCGGAATGTAAAACAATATTTACATCTGCAGATATTCTTGCATTCAAACTAAAACGAGTTTCTGTTTGGCAAACCAGGATCTTAAAAGATGTACATCGCGGTTTATGTTGGCTACCAGATCCAAAGTATTCGACGAGCCATAGGCTATAGCAAGATCATCTGCAAATGCAGTGACCTTTCCCAAGAAAGGCATATCGAAAATTGAATTAATATATATTAGAAATAAAATTGGACCCAGCACAGAACCCTGTGGAACGCCAATAGTTATTGGATTAGAACTGCTTAGAACACCGCTGATTCTAAAGTGTTGTTTCCTACCAGTAAGACAGATACAAACCACTCATGTATGAATCCACGAATCCCGGCATAATATAATTCATTAAGTAGAATGGAATGATCCACTGTGTCAAATGCTTTGGTGATATCCACAAATAGACTCGCGCAATTATTTTTTTTGTCCAATTCCCGATAGATGAAGGAACAGTATTCTAATAAAGCATCCTCGGTTGAGCGGCCAGTTCTAAACCCAAACTGGGCAGGATTAAAAAATGTCTTGCTTTCCAGAAATAGTAAAAGACGGCTTTTAACAGCCCTCTCAAAAACCTTAGAAATAGAAGGAAGTAGAGAAATCGGCCTGTAGTTATTTTTGTCTTTCTTATTACCATTTTTAAACAAAGGAATAATAATGGCGCATTTTAAATCTTCGGGGAAGGTTCCTGAATAAACGCTAGCATTAAATAGATTCTTCAAAATGTCCAATATATTAAGGGCTACATTTTTAAGGAGCTTATTAGAAATACGGTCGTGGCCACAAGAACCGGAGTTGCTTAGTTTTTTTATTATACTCAGGATCTCAGAGCCTGAGAAAGGTTCAATTAGCGTTCTTATAAATTGTTTTATTTTATACTTTTAACACTACTGGTTGTGTATACTAAGCGCGCACCCCACAGCACAAAGCAAACACGTACGTACTCGACGACAATCCACGAAAAAAATGGCTATTAGTAATGATAGTAAGTAAGGACGGGACTGCTCTTGTTGTTGTAGCAATAAGGACACTCCCCGAAGGCCTTTGGGAGCGTTATCGATGTTGGTGGTCTTTTTCCGGATACAGATCCGGTACGTTCCAGTAACAACCTTCTAGGCCATATCTCCCTCTAGATCCATCAGGAGTTCGGGGAAGCCAGAGCCTCGGCTGTTAATGAAACATGATTCGCCAGGACTAGGCGCTGCCAACCCCTTGAGAGTGTTGCGCTACACAACCTCTTGAGATTGCTGCGCTACACCATCCCCTTGAATCAATTTAGTATTTTAGTCGCCTCTTACGACAGGCATACCTACCGCGGGTATATTCTAAGCCCCCTAACCCGCTGGAGGAACGGGACTGTCTTCGGCTTTGTCGAAGACTTTATACCTTTTATGAATGGAGCTGAGCAATAATCTTATCCCAGTCGTAATATCCGAATAATCGGCTGTATACGATATGTATAATATAGAAAAACAGCGTAATTATCGATAAATATCAAATAAACAACAGATCGGTTATCCTCACACAGAGTTTCACGTTCCTTGTTGTCTACATGCGATAGCTATGTCCACGAATATCTTATCTGAACAAAAGGTTGTATTGTATGGGATATGTACTATATATACGACCAATCTCTATGATTTTTTTGACAACAATATATGCCGTATACGTAAGTATTTAGTGAAATTCGAAGTTTATAGCTGTTGAAATGAGACAGATATTACGAAAGGCTTTGTACCTGAACAATCGGTCGTAGTGGATATATACAATAAATTCTACCGATCTCTACGACAATATGTGTCATTGATGTATGAAAGCATCTGGTGAAATTTGAAGCTTATATCTCGTTAATTAAGGAAGATATGATTAAAAACTATTTTCTGAAAAGTCGGTTGTAGGGGGATTATATGCTATAACCTTCCGATCCGGCCGGTCCCGATAAATCTCTAATCGGACACCGACGTATACCCGCTCATCAAATTTTATCAAGATATCTCAAAAATTGAGGACTAGTTTGCGTTCGAACAGACAGAGGGGCATGGCTAAATTAACCTGATCGATTCGGTATTCTTATTGGTGAGTTAGTGAGGACTCACAATTTTGAGATTCTTGATAAATTTACTAAATAATTTGGGAAAAATTTTAAACAACGTGACATCATGACGGACAAGGCGACTGCTGTTTCTATTATACCTTGTAAAACTCTTCAAAGCCTTTTCTCCCGGGAGTGGGATTTGAACCCACACCTCTACGACGGTTGAAGCGTTTAAGCGCAAGTCAACGGATTAAGAAGCTTTGTACCGATCTGATGTTGAGATATCGCAACATGATCGTAGTACAGCCCTAATATACCCATATGCATATGAATTTAATTACATATTGTTCGCCAATTAACTAAACAGCTTATCCATATGGGCAAATGGCCAACCAATCAAGTTGCAAACTAGTCCCTGCTGTTGGCAAATAAACAACCGGACAGACAGACAAAAACCTCCAGCCACGCGGCTTAAAAGCAATGGCGATGCAAATAGGCAGCCATAAAATACAAATTATTTTCATTTGGATTTGTTTCTCTTATTAACAAGTTTTTGTTATTGCTTATTAGCTACAATTGATCGTTTGTAGCAAAAATTTCCAATATACGCAAACCTACATTTGCTCGATGGCTGAGGTGGGGTGGAGGATCGCAAATACCGACTCTGCAAATTTCATCGGCTGGCTGTGAGCAATTTGCACGCGATAAAAATCTTCCAGCAAATCGTCTTAAATGTGCGATTAATGTCAATTTTATCAATAAAAACATAAACACGATTATATATACATCCAACAACAAGCCGACAGACGCGAGGTATGAAAAGATGGGATGCGGCAAGAGGTCGAGGATGAGTTGGAGTGAGTGTTGTAAACAAAATTTGTACATTTAAAACTCAAGTGAGTAATGAAATTTACGATGCCGCTTCTTTTGCCGCTAAGACTTGACTAGCAAGGTTTGAAGAAGGAGTTGAAATTGCAGATCTGCAACACCATCGCGGTCACAACGCCAAGTCCAGTTGGCTTGCGGTATCGTTGCGGCACAACGCCAACAATATCAAAATCATCGTTTGAATTCAAGCGATTAAGATATGAAGAAACGTTAAGAGATAAATTTTAACACATGTTTAATGTGATGACGAGGACGATGATGACGTAGGTGAGGTTAATAATGACGTTGTAGTGTCTGTAATGCTTGGTATATTTATTTAAGGCAAGCCGTCGGCATTCATTTATTTACATATGCAACTTGTCACTGAGATGTGGCATTTACTGATTTTCATTGAATTTGTAGAAATGTAATTGTTGTAAATTCAGTTTGAAATTGTTTAGGAATTTAGCGTTAACAAAATGGTTTTCCCACACTAAGTTCACTTGTTGCAGAGTGAGAATTTTTTTATGGTGACAAATTTGTATGCTCTTTTATGGAGAAACTTTAAAAGGGAGATAGAAACAAGATGTGGTCATGTTTTTGGATAGAGTGCACTGAGGAGGGTTTCACTGCAAGAAACTGTAGTTGCGCTACTACTCCTCTCGGTCCTTTAAACAGTCTATCATCATCATCATTAATTAGCACTTAACTTTTCAGGCGGTTTTTTCCAACTCACGCCAGTTGTCTCTGTTTAGCTATTACTGCCGGCAATTGCGCGCAAGAAAGGCAATCAAGTTTTCCTCCATTTCACAATAAAGTGGAGTTGTACCCCTTCCAAAATACAGCTTCCAAATACAGCTGTCGAAGAAATAGGATATTCATCCATTCGTACGACGTCACCAGCCAGCCGATCCTTTGGCCATTTATTGGTTGTACTATGTATGTTCAAATCTTCGTAAAGCTCATTATTAAATATTCGTTAGCATCAAGGCCAGGACCATTAACCTTCCGGGCCATTCTATCTTCTCTCGCCCCATACATGATCAACATGAATCATACACATATCTGAATAGATATGATGAGAGACTTTTAAAGCGACAAATCTGATGTGGTTTATAGATATACTAAGTTCTTCACGTTCATGGTGGATGCCAAGACGCAGATGTAAAGGCATACATAAAAAAATGTATCCGATCACACGGTTTGTACTTACTACAGCTTTGGAGTTAGGCCTTTTTTGATGACCTAAATTAAATAGAGGTTTTTCAATCATCGACTGCTATGGCCCACTGAACACTGTCTTACATCGTCAAAACAAGCGTATTTCTTATATTGTACTATAGCTGAAGACCCATTAGGGCTTCACAGGGTACTAAAAATATATACATCTTAAAAATAAAGCCGTTAAAAGTCGATTGATAGCTTAGAAACTAGGACGCTGTTTTTCTGAGTATTGGAATAGGGATCGATCTATATGAAAAACCCTAATTTATTCCCTACATCAAGATTTCGCATACATTTCTTAGAAAGCGTCTTCTTGAAATTCGGATAGAGGAAAGTAGAGAAAGGAAAAGCTAAGGAGAAAGCGACTAGGAAAGAGGTAGAGTTAAACGAAGATAGAGGCACGGTTGCCACTTTTGGTCCATTTGGACCAAAAATGGTCGCTTCCAACCCCATTTGGTCACCTGGTTCATTTTCTTAAATTTTGGTCCTTTTTAGGCAGTTGCCACGATTTTGGTACTTTTCACATATTACCCAAAAAATTTGCAGTACACTCGTTAATCCACATGTATTTTGAATTTACTTCAATGGATTTTTCACCAAAAAAAATTGCTCAGTCAATAAAAATGTATGAGAACAGTAACATTTCACCTAGGAAATAATTTAGGCGAGGCATTAAAAAGAAAAGTGTTGGCAAACACACTGTCGTTAATTGTTGATGAAACAACCGACTTATGGAAAAAAACTCTTGTTTAATAATTATAATATTTCCATCGGTTTTTAAATACTTACTGAAAGATTTTTGGCACTAGTAAAGCTAAAAGTATGTATTTCAAATGCACGTGCGCCTCTAAGAAATTTGACAGGGCTTGCAACTGATAAGCGTGAAGCTTAATGAATTGAAAACTAAGTAAAATAATGAAACTAATTTATTTTATAATAAGTGTACTTGACACTTACTTAATTCAAGCATACCGAGAGATATTGAGAGTTTGTGAAGGCACGTCGATATTTAAATCTTTCTCACCCAACTCAATGAGTTCAAAGAATTCCAGGACTTTTGGCACGCAATATTCTTTAAAACTAAGTATCTCGGCACAATAAACATTTTAACTGGAAGGCAGAAATACTTCTTGAAGGCGATAACTTTATAAATGTACAACGAATGCGATTAAAAATTTTATTTTTATACACAGCGTGCTTTGCACACAGAGTATATTAATTTTAATTGGATAACGGTTGGTTGTACAATTATAAAGGAATCGAGATAGATATAGACTTCCATATATCAAAATCATCAGTATCGAAAAAAAATTTGATTGAGCCATGTCCGTCCGTCCGTCTGTCTGACCGTTGAAACGATAACTTGAGTAAATTTTGAGGTATCTTGATGAAATTTGGTAAGTAGGTTCCCGGGTACTCATCTCAGATCGCTATTTAAAATAAACGATATCGAACTATAACCACGCCCACTTTTTCGATATCGAAAATTTAGAAAAATCGAAAAAAGCGCGATAATTCATTACCAAAGTCAGATAAAGCGATAAAACTTGGTAGGTGGGTTGAGCTTATGATGCAGAATCTAAAATTAGTTAAACTTTGGACAATGGGCGTGGCACCGCCCACTTTTAAAAGAAGACAATTTCAAAGTTTTGCAAGCTGTAATTTGGCAGTCGTTGAAGATATCATGATGATATTTGGCAGAAGCATTACCCCTATTACTATATATATGCTTCATAAAAATTAGCAAAATCGGATGAATAACACGCCCACTTTTAAAAAAAAATTTTTTAAAGTCAAATTTTAAGAAAAGATTCAATATCTTTACAGTATATAAGTAAATTATGTCAACATTCAACTCCAGTAATGATATGGTGCAACAAAATACAAAAATAAAAGAAAATTTCAAAATGGGCGTGGCTCCGCCCTTTCTCATTTAATTTATCTAGAATACTTTTAATGCCATAAGTCGAACAAAAATTAACCAATCCTTGTGAAATTTGGTAGGGGCATAGATTCTATGACGATAACTGTTTTCTGTGAAAATGGGGCGAAATTGGTTTAAGCCGCGCCCAGTTTTTATACACTTTCGACCGTCTGACCTTCCGCTCGGCCGTAAAAACGATAACTTGAGCAAAAATCGATATATTAGTAAAGATATACTTAGTTCACGTACTTATCTGAACTCACTTTATCTTGGTGTTAAAAATGGGCGAAATCTGACTATGACCACGCCCACTTTTTCGATATCGAATATTTCGAAAAATGAAAAAATGCCATAATTCTAACCCAAATACGAATAAAGGATGAAACATGGTGATTGGATTGGTTTACTGACGCCTTCACATATACAACTAAGGGCCACTCACTTTCAAAACCCTCATTAATACTATATCGTAAAACACATTCTAGAGTCACCCCTAGTCCACCTTTATGGCGATATCTCGAAAAGGCATCCACATATAGAACTAAGGCCCACTACCATTTAAAATACTCCTTAACACCTTTCATTTATTTATATACCATTAAAATAAAACAAAAATGTCCTTTTTTGAGATTTGGTTCTTTTTTTTTCGATGAATTTTGGTCCGAAATGAACACATGGTGTGGCAACCGTAGATAGAGGTAGTGTCGTGAAAGGAAGGGGGTGATGGAGGGAGAGATGGATACAGAGGGAGAGGAAAAACGAGAAAAATAAGGAGGCGCCGAGGGACGCATAGAGAGAAAAAGGGAGAAGGAGGATCTAATGAAGAGAGGAAAGGAAAAAGAAGAGAGAGCGAGGGGGAATAGGAGAGAAACACTTCTAACTAGAGTGAGGTCAGAACGTCTGCCGAGTGTGCTAGTAACTATATCATAAGCAGGGTTAGGATTTAAAGGCAACACAAATTTGCAAATAGGCAAAATGAGTTTTCAAAAAAGGCAAAAAAATGCATTTATTATTTAAAGGAGAAAATCGGTATAAATCTCCGTTCTAAAATCCAACTTTTCAGTAACTTAAAATCGTCCTGAAATAAAAATGTGTAGTCCGTAAGACAATGCATGGTAAATGTAAAAAGGCAAGAAAAGACAAAGCACCTAGAAAAGGCGGAAAAAGGCGATAAAACCAAAAAGAGGCACAAAAAGGCAAAAGAAAAATTTATGCTTTTAATAAAAAAGATGTCAAACGCGTAATTCTTGATTTCATTTGCAGATAGGACCAAGCAGACAAAATAGGCCTTAAAATCCTAACCCTGATCATAAAATAAGACATAGCATTACGTTACCGACTGTCTTAACAAAACAAGGCGCGATATACCTCTGAAGGGATTTAGGTGGAGCTTCTCTTTCAATTTGCGTTGTGCTCCTTTTAAAATAGTAACTTAAGTTCAGAACTGCAACAAAATCCTCAAGTCTCTTGCCGGCAGCACTTGGGGCAAGAGTAAAGGAACAACCACCTATAAAGCAATTGGTGAGTCGCTTGGTCGCCGAGCCAGAAGAAACACACTAGAGGAAGCTTAAGGCCTGTCAAAACACCGCGCTCAGAGCTGACAGGGGAAGTCTTTTTGTGCCCCCAGAACATCCCCTACACAGTGAGGCGAAAATACACCCCATAACGGAGAGAAATGTTATGCTGTACAAAGAGTTTCTGCTGATTACACAGAAACCTGGGCATACCAACAGGCACCTGACTGAAGAGGACCTTCCTACAGGAACTTAAGAAGCCACCGCCGTATGCGCTATGAAGAAATTCGTTATTTAAGAACTCAGCTGGTTGAAAAAGAGGAGCATGAAAAGGTTCTCAGAAACAACCATAAAAAGTCGTGGGACCACTTTGCCGGGATTTGCCCGCTGAACCCCGTTCTTAAAGACAAATACCCACTAAGCTGGCTTAAACTCAAGTCAAATTTAAACTCTAGTTAAGCATAAGGGCTGTTTTTCAGTCACAGTTCACGGTCACTTCAACAATACAAAAATCGCCAGGAGCAGTGTTGGCACTCAGATTCTGCAGGGAAAGTCTCAATTACGGCACCAGGGAAATTTCTTCCACAGGAAAATATGACGCCAACGGTAGCAGGATTCACGTGGGCAAAATCAACGGTATATAATTCTTAGTTCCTATGCCCCTCCGAGCATGACGATCGCAGAGTTCAAAGACATGATGTACGGGATCACCATGGAAGCACGAGGTAAACACCCGCTTTTAGTGTGTGGATACTTCAATGCATGGTCATCTGTGTCGAGAAGTAGACGAACCCACTAAAGAGGGAGAGTCCTTCTGGAAAGCCTTACTTCTTTGAGGCTAGAACTCCTAAATGAACCAGGGATATATACCTTCAATACAGGTACCAGACGATCCATTATAGATCTCACCTTCGCTAGCAGCGAAATAGCAATACGAGCAAAATTATCCATAAGTAACGTCTACACACACAGCGACCATAAAGCTATAAGCGTAGAGCTGCTGGAAACTCCACGAACGGTAGCAGTAAAACATCTACAAAGTAGGAAATGGAAACAGTACCTTTTCGATCCACAAATATTTGGTATTACATATCTGGAAGGATGCCATAGTACGAGCATAGCATGCGAAATACCAGTCGGTTCAAATAACTAAGTCGCTATGTATGGCATGTGATGCTTCCATGCCCAGAAGTCGCGGAAAAGTCCAGCGCACTCCGGTATATTGGTGGAACGGCGAAATTGCGGAAGAGCATAGAAAATGTCACAAAGCACGAAGAATAGCGCAGAGGGCACGCTCAACCGCAATATAAGTTTTTTATTATATAGATGGTTTGTAAATACAGCAACAGCTAGAATTTGTTTACCCAACAAACATGAGAAAAATATTATTTATCCAGGCTTAGTTCTGGAGTTGATATCCATCATTATTCTTAAATCATTGGAATCTTATATTTGAGTGCAACTAGATAACTACAATTAAGTACAAGTTGGGAACTATATTTTTTAACTTCAGTAACAACATTTTTTGCTTTATAAAGCATTCCCTTTTTTGCTGAGAACGCTATAACTCTCTAGTTGAGCCACTAATTCGAAACAACCCTGGAGATTTTCGAAGTATGTTAGTTATAAACATGAGCCCTAACAATATTCAAGCTCAAACGATTGTTGGGTATATACGACGCCATTGCGAACGAACACAAACTGATAAGTTATCTTAAGTTTAACGCTGCCAGATCAGCCGCTTAAACTTAGCTCAAACTTTTGTTCAAGTAGACTGAAAAACTGCAGAATAAGTTTAAGAGTAGTCTAAGGGTAGATCCGTGTATAGAAGTCCACGAAAGTGGGGGAAAGCTTCTGACCGCCATTCACCTGGGAATGGACAGAGCGATTCTTTCTTTCTTCACTCTGGCTAGCCACTAAACATCCGTTTAGTGGTGAGCTAATGTGAGAAGGCGACAACCTAGCTAGGCCACTCTGACGTAATCGTTTTAAGGGCTAGCCGGGGGATCTCCCATCGGCAGCGTCTGTTTCACCACTAGGTGCGGCTGCAAGCAGGCGCCTGTTTTGGAGCAAGCGGCTCGCTATATAAACGTGCAAGTAATACTTTCACCCCCGCTGAGCGGATTATGCGCTGGGCTTGGGACCCGTCATATCGAACCATACTCCAATGAAAAGCAACAACAAGCCTCGGATAAAAGAACACTCTCTTTTGCTGACGACCATGGTAAACGTTTGGAGGACAATGAATTAAGGGCACGCACCTGGAACGTCCGCTCCCTGAATGGGATTGGTGCAGATGCCTGGCTGGTTGATGTCCTCGTCAAAGCAAAATCTGACATCACCGCCATCCAAGAAATACGTTGGACGAAGCAAGGAAGAAAAAAGATTAAAAATTGTGACATCTATTGGAGTGGTCATACAAATAAGCGCAGTTTCAGCGTCGGATTCGTGGGGAGAGGACTTTGTCGCAAGTTTGGCGTTCACGCCTGTGGACGAACGTCTCGCCGCTATTCGAATAAAAGCAAATTTTTTTAATATATCATTCATCTGCGCCCATGCGCCGACAGAAAAGAAAGACGATGAGGTGAAAGATAATTTTTATGAACAATTAGAACACACATACGAGCGCTGCCCCGCCATGATATAAAGTCGTGCTTGGCGATTTTAACGCCAGGGTGGGCAAAGAAGGTGTTTTTGGCCCTACAGCCGGAAAGTTCAGACTACACAATGAAACTTCTGCTAATGGGCTGAGGCTGATTGACTTTGCCGGTGCTCGAAACATGGTCATATCCAGCACGAGGTTCATGCATAAAAAATACATCAGTTACATGGCTTCCCCTGATCGAAATACTCGCAATCAGATCGATCACGTTGTGGTAGACGGACGGCATGCCTCTAGTGTGTTAGATGTGCGCACGATCCGAGGACATAACATCGACTCGGACCAATATCTCGTCGCAGCCAAAATACGCACCCGCCTCAGCGCGTCTAAAACCAAGGAACAAAAAACACAGGGAAAGCTAGACGTCGAAAGACTGAAATCACAACAGACTGCCAATGATTTCGCAACTCAACTTTCACACCTGCTCTCTGAGAGCACAACTCAGGCTGAAGGAATACAGGAGCAGTGGGAGCATATCTCCAAAGCACTTCGTACTGCCACCGAGGAAAAAATTGGTTACCGGCGACCACGGAAAAACAACTGGTACGATGAAGAATGCCGCGTTGCAACCGAAAGAAAAGACGCTGCCTACAGGGCTACGTTAAAAGCGAGAGGAGTGTGTGAAGTGTACCGCGAGTTAAAAAGGGAAGCGGTATGCCTTTTCAGGAAGAAAAAAGCAGAGACAGAATGGCGTGAGTGCGAGAACTTGAGATGCTAGCCACTAGGAATAACGCTCGAAAATGTTACCAAAAAATTCGGCGACAGACGGAAGGTTTTAAGACCGGGGCAAACTCCTGTAAGAACGAAAACGGCCTTCTCTGCTCTCCTAAATGGAGACAACGATTTACCACACAAAGATGACGAACCCGATCCCGCAATCGATGATGATGGAATAAATGTTCCCCCACCTGATTATGACGAAGTCAGATTAGCAATAACTAGATTGAAAAACAACAAGGCCGCGGGCGCTGTGGATTGCCTGCGGAGCTATTCAAATACGGCGGCGAGGAGTTGGTAAGGCGCATGCATCAGCTTCTTCGCAAAATATGGGCGAATGAGTGCATGCCCGACGATTGAAATCTAAGTGTTCTTTGCCTAGTC
>JARSSU010038428.1:0-72172 GCA_029619165.1 Eurosta solidaginis
CATCACCACGGTAACGAAATCATGTGGCAACTTATACACCCTTTTGGTATTCTACCCGCGAAAATAGCCGGATAATTTTTTACCCACAAAAGTATGTGGTTACATCGAAATAACCACACAAAAGCTGTTGTTAAGAAAAAGGCAAAACTGTAAAATAAAGAATTGTAAGCGCAAATAAGGAAAGATAATAGTAAAAAAGTATTGCCTCTTGCTATACACATTTGTTTACATTATGTACTTTCACAGTACATATTACAATAAAAACATATGTAAAAACTTATGCATGTGTGTACATATATACACATCGTCCCGTTTATTCGTTAAACTCGTATCTACGAGTGACACATTTTCGGTAAAGCCATGGCGGAACCATACAAGGTAGCCGCATAGTGACATACCTACAAACATAAATAAAAATTCCATGTACTTTGTTTTTGTAAATTCGATGGACAAATGTCAAAATCGTACTGCACGGAAGTTGATATATCAAATCAAATAAAAAAAGTTTATATTCAACTGTCCCATGCTGCCACCTTGTATCGTTCAGCCATGGGTAAAGCGGAAGAAAACCAACTTTTAAATTTCACCACAGACACTGGTTAGTTTTTCGGTGATGACAGCATTACCACTTTGGCCAGAATCGCGAATCAAAGAACTGGTAACGATTTTCGGTTACATCATGTTCTGGGTAATATTTTACCGGTAACGCTCAGAATTGTGCCGTTAAGAGAACCTTAATAAACATATGTATACGCCACGTACATAGCTACATATGTATAGTATGCACTAAAAGCCGGGAATATGTAAATTCATAATCAAATGCAAAATCATTTTATTTCATCATCACAGTAAAAAAACGCACACACCT
Source organism: Eurosta solidaginis (assembly GCA_029619165.1). NCBI lineage: Eukaryota > Metazoa > Arthropoda > Insecta > Diptera > Tephritidae > Eurosta > Eurosta solidaginis. The sequence goes on from JARSSU010038428.1 coordinate 869, forward strand.
GCTTTTCAGGAACTTAACTAATGCAGTGCCTCCCAAGGGGATAGCGCTATCCTCCTTTAGATTCTATGTGATAATGGAATAGAATGTACATACAAACTTCCATGAACATTTGGCTTACATCTTCGCATGTCGAGTTGCCTAAATTTTAAAACCCGCGTCCATTATTGCACTTCATAACATCATATTACATGTAAGTGAATACCAATGTAATACAAATATGTATGTGTGTAATTGTATGTACATATTGCGTTTTGAAAGCAAATGTTGTATCATCAGCTACACCTTCACACACACACACACACACACACATTTAAGCTTTCCATTGTGGGCGACCGGTTTTGTTAGAATAAAAATGTGTTCGTGTGTATTCTCACAAGTTTTTGAATGCATTTAGTGGCTAACCTTCATCCATGATTCTGGTATGCGAGCATCGTACATAGCATCCAAGGACTCCTTCAATGCAGGACTCATCACAATTGTGCCATCAATTGCCAATTTCAGATCACACAAACAGGTAAACACCGTTTTAATCACTTTTTGCATGCGATCAATTTCTTGTCTATCAAATGTTCAATTAAAAATACGAAAAAAGAGAAATTCACATAAGTCACGCGTCAAGAGTGGCAGTTACTTACTAGCTTGTAAGATAAATTACAGAAATGCCTTAATTAAAGGAATTATGAAGCACTGAAAACTTACCTAAGAAAAATGTTCATTGGCAGCAAAATTCCCATGCGATTTAAGTTCTCGCGCACTTCATAAGCATTGTATTGTGGCGGCAGCTTCCTCAACATATCGTCGGCCAGTGAATAAACAATGCTTTCGCGAGTCTCACCACCACCACCACTCCCTCTTGGTTGCACGCTGAGTATGGTGTCCAAATGCCTTTAAAAGGGATTTCATATTATTTAAATTTAAAGCGCTAAATAATAGTAAGTTTTCTTCGCAATGTCTGTATAAATTTCATCAAAATCAAAATTTTTAGAAAGGTTTTTCAATTCAAAACAAAATTTTCTGCCCCTCGGCAGTGATTTCGCAGACACACCGAGTGTATTTCTGCCATGAAAAGCTTCTCACTGAAAACACATCTGCCTTGCAGATGCCATTCGGAGTCGGCGTAAAAACATGTAGCCATATTTGTAGGAAAAATTAAAAGGAGCACGACGCAAATTGGTCCGCCTCCTCGACCTAAATTTTCTTTTGAGTTATATCGCGCCCTGTGATCCTTTTTAGATTGACGCGTCGGCAATCCACTGGATACTGATCCATCGGTTATTTAAACATCGTCTTACTGGGCGCCGCCACTTTCTCCCATTCAATAACCTTTCTGACGTTGCTAACCGCCTGCCGACCCGCCTATCACCACGCACCCAACCGAGTGTTCATCATTACCTTACTCCTGTTTTTTGAAGACCAGTCAACTGCTCAACTATTCACCGATATGTTTGGGTCTCCGCACCGTTCATCGCGAACCCATTTAACTACTTTTATTTTGTCATCGGTCAGGCGTACACCAATTCACCGTTTTCTGAGGCACGGCGCAAATTTTGTCAATTCCAAGCTTTGTGGATGACTGAAAAAACTTAGTTTCATTTCTGGTCTAGAAGGGAATAGATTCGATGAGATCGAGACTGATCTCAATCATGGCAAAACGGAAGTTGCTCGATGACTTCAGCTCATCAACATCCACGTAGCCGCCAAGGAAGGGTTTGCAGGATGTTTGCTTAGGTAGCTTAAATTCCCAACAGTCGCCCACTTCCCATTTCCCGTTACGAATACCCCGCCACCAATCGTTTCTTCTAACTTCAACCCACCCATGAGCCAGTTAATTAGCCCATTGCCACAGTTGATCCCTAATCCATTACTTTCTCGGGGAGATTAGAGTATTGAAGCCCGCATAATGGTAGTTTTCACCGCACAGTCGTCGGTCCTGCCGAGGGGATAAAGTCGAAGATGCTGACAATGCTAGAGTAGCCGAAGTCAGTTCACACCCCAATTCCTGATTAACGCCTGACCCGCAGCAGCCTTACCCGCAAACCCACGCTAAGTATGTTCTTTCATTATATTCGTGGTAAGGTGGGCGATTTATCAGATATCGGATAGTAAGTCATTTCGTGCACGAACTTTGGCAAGAGTCTTATCTCTTGCCTTCCATTAAAAGTGGATCCGATTTGATTATTTGGAGAATCGATTATTTTGATTTGATTCTCATAAAAGCTCGATATAACCGATTAAATCGAGTCGACAAAAGTGATTACTGCTTAATTGTTCACACAATTTTTACCGTCTAATAACTCTCGCCAGTTTCGTTCTCATCATCATCAATGAGTACCACATGGTTCTTCACTTGGTCCTTCCATCGGAGTGGGATTTCTAGTGTATTCACTACTGTAATATACTTTCTGTGTCAAATTTACTTATGTATTTATTTATGGTATTTTATTTATTGTCACTCGGGCACCACGGACATTTCTACCGTAAGTTCTGCCTTCTCTGCAATGTTAGCTTAAAGTTCAAACGGAGAATCCTCTTGTCAATAACCCTCCATAAATCCCCCATCATAGCTGTCTCGATGTATGGGTCGGAATCATGGACCGTATCGAGAGGCGATGAGATGGCCCTTTGGAGAATTGTCCTCTCCACTATGCCAACCGCAAGGTCATGTTATGGGAATGCATGATGACGCTCTGGCACAGAAACAGACTAACGGGGAACCCTCCACCAAAAGGACTTAATCTTCTTTGATATTCGCAATTGGTGTCAGTTATGTCGAAACAGGGATAGCTGGCCTGACTTGTTACACAACGCCAAAATCTCCTAGACTGCTAAACCCCAATTGATACCGATGACAAAGGTTCGTCATCTCTCTCTTCCACTCGAAGTCACCAACACAATGGCGCATAGTCATAGTTGATGGTTCTAAATTGAGTCAAGGTTTTTGAAAATTTAAAAACTATGTATATAATTTGGACTGTGAATATGCGCCACTAAGCTAAATTAAAGCAAGTAAAGGTGTCTAAGTTCGGGTGTAACCGAACATTATATACTCAGCGTGAGCTCCAATTGTACATTTCATTTCCGATAAATTACTTTTCTACATAAAACGTGGCACCGCTCGTTTAAAACAAATGTCTCCCCATTTCCTCTTACAATAAAACTTGATCAGTGAAATATCATTGATCCAAAACTATTTTTTGCTAAGTTATAGCTTATTATTCTAGTCTACGACCCTTTTAAACTTCTTTTATATCTAAGCTGCCGTGGTCTTTAACCGATCCCGTCCATTTTTACTAGAAATATTTTCTGCTATAAGGAAAATATGTGTACCCAATTTTGTTACGATATGTAAATTTTTCTTCGAGTTATGGCTCCCGAAACATAGAAAATTGCTTAGTCATAAAAGGGGCAGTGCCACGCCCATTTTTTTAAAATTTGAAGTTTTTCCTATTTATTGTTATAAATCAACTTGGGAAACGAAATACCATTGTTATAAAGCTCTTTTTGCAAAGATATAGCTTATTTTATTCGTCCACGACCCTTTTAAAAATCTTTTATATAAAAGTGGGCGTGGTCCTTAACCGATTTCGCTAATTTTTCCTTCAAAGCATTCCTTATAGTAAGGGCAACCTCTCTGCCGAATTTTGTTACGATAGGTTTATCGATTTTTGATTTGTGATTAATAATATTTGTAAAATTGATTTTATCACAAGTGGGCGGTGACACGCCCCATTTTAAAAAATGTTTCAAATGTTTATCAAGAGTTCAATATCAGTCCCACGTCAAATTTCAACACTCTAGGTGTATTATTTACTAATAATCAGGTTTTTTGTGTTTTCCAAAATGTTATATATATGGGCGTGGTTATCATCCGATTTCGCCATTTTCAATACCAATCTATTCTGGATCCAGATAAGCTCGTGTGCCAAATTTGGTTAAGATATCTCGATATTTACTCAAGTTATCGTGTTAACGGACAGACGGACGGACGGACGGCACGACATGGCTCAATCAAATTTTTTTTCGATACTGATGATTTTGATATATGGAAGTCTATATCTATCTCGATTCCTTTATACCTGTACAACCAACCGTTATCCAATCAAAGTTAATATACTCTGTGTGCAAAGCACGATGAGTATAAAAAAATACAATAGATATGTTTTCTGACCAAGCATTCCTGGTTGGGCCTTAGCAGCCGGCTTCATATCCAAGGTTTATCACTCCGGTAACATTCCTCAAGGATATCGGTAAATTCCAGCCTCAACCTTCAAATATTTCATTAGGCATGTATGTCCACCGATAAACTAATATTAACCTCTTCCTAAAAAGCATTCAAGCCAATCACGCTCTTCAGTCACACAATTAACCGAATAAAATATTAGTTATGTAAATATCAAAGTACAAAAATAATATTTACCTTTGGCTGAATTGATCTGATACGTGATGTCAGCATTGGAATGTAAGCCAAACACTTCTGGTGTGTCATAAGCCGGCAAACTGTTTATATAGTCAATGAATCCTTGCAAACTCTTCGTATTCGGCACTTTGTATCCTTTATAGAACTCGAATGAATTAGCCAAAAGTCCCTCACAAAACCACACAGCTGTAAAGGTGGTTAGCAGCCTTTTATCAAAATCATCAGTCACCCGACCACCATACTGCACTTCACCAATCATATAGACAAGCGTTTGCCATGAAACACCTTTCTTCGGATCCATATCATCCAAATGATTCTGTATGAATTGTACGCTCGCTGCAAAGTCTGCCTGATTAAACTCATATGGAATATTCCAACCCAATGGACCGAATTTACGTCGCTCTTGCACGATTGTATGCAAAAATGCCACTGTATAGAGTAATGGTGGCCATTGTGGTGCTGAAGTGTAATCGAGAAAGTCTTGTGTGAACGCCTGTAATGGCGTAAAGACATACAAAATAAAACAAAAAATTCAACATCAGTATATATGTACATATATTTCGTTGTACTTCAATTATGTGTTAAGATTTGATGCACTCATTCACCTGATAGCTGCGCTTCAAACTTGCACGTATTCCCTGTGGTGGTTCATTGGTGAATTTTATAGCCATTTGCAATAAGCCGATTGGAAATTCGGAGTGAGGCTCTGTGGTAACCCACATACGGAACGTATTATCAATGTGTTCCGTCTCAACCAAAATATCAATGACCTCCGAACAGAATGGCAACGACAGATGTACATTTTGCAATAATACCCAACCGCCGCCGGACATTGACTCCATTATCATTTTGCGTGCATGACATTCTTGTCCTTGGCCCATTGAAACCGATTTCAAAGCTAAGTCAACCAAAAAGGAGGAAAAGAAGTTTTACCTTTTATTATTGAAGTTTTTGTTCATTTAGTATGACGTTTACGTGCATCTGTGTTTGTGTTTGTTGCTCAAAACTTCATAAATGAAATAAAGCGATTTTCTTACTTATGCCCTTTTGTTTAGCCAATGCTGCGATTTGTGTTGTCGGATCTGATCCAATAGAGAGTAAACAAACAAATGGTGTACGCGGCTCTGATTCAGCCCAAGTCACTTCAAGATCCAAAATTTGCATTTCGCTATATTCCGGGCCCAATGACTCTGTGGTGATTTTGAAAACAAAAATAGATTTTTATAATTAAGCTGCGGCAAAAATGCACACAAATTTTTTCCAGTACATACCTTCTATGTATTTCTTTGCTTGTGAAATTGTTCGATCCGGACACCAAGAGCGCACTAGCAAAAGTTTGCGAAAGCCATCTAAGGATTCTTGATAACCACATGGAATTTCTTCATTTTCAGGTTTTTCGGCTTCATACCAAGCGCGCCATTCCTTCTCGTTTTGTGCAATCTAAACAAAAAAAACCATAAAGATCTACAGACATTCTGCTTTACTATAAAGCAAAGACACAACTTCCATTATAACAGTCTAGTATGTTTGGAATATGTTCAACCGGTTTCATTTATTTAAACTTGCACTTTGGCACTTTTTTGTAGCCGGAATCTGTGATTTAATTAGAATCGGTTACTTTTTTGGTATCGGTAATTTGCGGATCCACTTTGTTAGTTGGAACCTGTTACAGGGGTTACTTTTTTAGAACAATTTTTTTTTGACGGTTACTCTTTTGCAAACTGTTCCTTTTAAACCGCTTGAGTTTTAGGAGCTTGTTAATTGTTCGGAGCAGGCTAATTTTTAAAACCTTTTTTTTAATTAGATTGGTAAGTTTGGCATTTAAGTAACTACACTATAAAAAAATTCTAAGTCAAAAAATTATTTGTCATAAAAAAATTACGAAATGTAAGAAACATGTTGTCTTTCCACACCGTTCTGCGTTCTTTTTCATAGACTTAAAAATAACGAAAAAATATGAAAATATTTACTTAGTGTAACAGTTCCATATAACAGTTAGCTATAGCCTAACTCATATTTCGACAAAAATTACTTGACTTGTAGTTAGTTGACAAATAATGCACGAATAGCCACCTCTGACTATTTTGCAGCCATCGACATAAAAAACTATTTTTTTTTGTAACGAAGATAAGCAGGTAGGAGTGCACGTTGGTTGGTTCAGCTCGTAGTTAGCTTTTTTCCTGCTGGGTTATATCCAAACCCATCGAGAAAATAAGCGAAAAATAAAATTCAAAAATTGATTATTAATAATCGATTTTTAAAATGAGTCTTACGCTCCCTGGTTAAGACTAGGTGATTGATATCAAATTTATTTATGTAGGTTCAAAAGTTTGACAGTTATTTGACAAATCCTTTTCTTTTTGACAAACAAAATTTACTATAACTAATTTTATCTGACTGAAAAATATAAGAAGTCACGAGAATGTTGTGAGACCTCAACGATTTTTACGTAAAACACTTTTTTGACCAAGACTTTTTTGACTCGAAAAACAATAAAACTATCATAATGGGAATTCCACCTACCAGCGTTAAAACATTGGAAAATGTTTCCAGTTTACTAATCTCTACCAAGTTCAACCAAGTGATGTCCAAGATCCAACGAAATGGTTTTGGTGTTACAGCATTCAAATCAAGCGAAGCGCCACCTTTAACAAACGACATAAACTCCTCATGTGTCACATTACCGTTATGATAGTCAATTTTAATAGCCAGCATCAAAGTAAACAGCTGCTTATGGCGCTCATACAAACTGCGATTCGTGAACTTGTACACCTCGTAGGTCAAATATCGTAAAATTATTTGTATGCGTTCCTCGGTTACACTGGATTTTGTTGACTTGGTTATTGAGTTATTGAAAATAACCAAAAATTGTTTCAAAGCATTCTGATACATCACATTTACGTTGCTCATTTCGACAATCAAAAAGTAAAGTACGGAACCACGTGCCGCCACTGCACGAAATTCTTCACGCGCTTTTGTTATTTTACGTTCGGTTACTTCAGAGATTTTCAATTTTTGATTAACTTCCTCAGATGTGGTTTTCGTAACACGCAGCACCTCAATCAGCGCTTCGTCATCCACTAAAGAGCCTTGCGACGAACTCAAACGATAAAGCAAATTTGCCTCCAATTCTTTCATCTTACGTTGATTTGTCATCACAGTCTCGAAAAGTGTAACACGCTCTGCCTCTAAATCTGACTTCTCCATGAGTATGACACGTCCCAGCAGTTGATCTTCAAGGCCACGCATTGTCACTGTGAAATCTATAATAGACGTTTTAGCGCTGACCTCCGGACTAAAAGCGGGATTTGGTAATTTCGTTGTTATATACAACATAAAACCGGGCATTACATCGCATTCTTTGTCGCCCACCAAGACTTTCTCTATGCTACCCGACTTGATAAAGTTTTTCTCCAATACATTGTCGAGTACTGGATCCAGCTCGGTGCCGACATCTTCAATCAATAATGGTCGCCCCAATGACAGCGAGTCTTCTAAATGTGTACGGAAATATTTATGATTTAGTGAAGTAATTTGCAATTCATGATCGCCTTCCTTCGACTTAATCCACAACTTGCCCTGTGTTTGTGGATCAACCAACAATGGGTAACTGCTGGATTTTGTAGCAATCAAAGCATTTTGCACAGATAATTCATCGTTTGGCAAACCCTGAAGCGTCCATTCAGATACAGTGGAAGAGTCCACCAACATGTTGATAATATTCAAGCCTATTGTGAATGGAATTTGCTTATGCTTTAAAATGCCCATCCAAGTTTTTATTAAGTTTGTACGAAATTCCTGATTGTATGGTCCGCAGTAGGAGAGAAACCCGGTCGCCAGCAAAACATCACCAACTAGTCGGCCCAATTGTATTTTAAACTCTTTGCTTTGATTGGTCCAACGATGCTTTTCATCTGATAACCCATTTATTAGTGCCGTTGCAGCGGTCATTTTACGTAAACAAACGTTGGCGGCATCGATGAGTCGTTGCTTTTCACCGACAGCCTTGTCGTATTGATTTTTGACAGCCTGAAGTGCCTCTTCGCGCTCGCGCAGCTGCTCTTCAGCGCCAGCTAGGTCATCCATAGCCAGCTGAGTATTGGGATAAGGAATTAAATGAGGTTAGTATAAAAACAAAGCAATACGCGAATTCCAGAGATTGTCACTAATGGTCAACCAACACAATTTGATTACTTCCATATCGACCTATCCTTATAGAAAAATCGTAACTTAAAAGTTTTGTTAACACGGACGTATCTCAGAGATTTTGCTAATAGGAAGTAAAACTAAACTATTTCGGTAGTTCATATCTCTTCTGCCAAAAAATGTTTTATTTAAATTACCGGCCTTCTAAAATATGACTTTATTAAAGACTTCGTTGAGATACAGCTTTATTAACAGAATGTTTGAGATACGTCCTTTTGAACAAAACTTTTAAGTTGCGACCTTTCTATTAGGATAAGTTGATATTTTATGATTTATTTGTATGGTGCAATTTTTACAACTTAACAGCAGATAAGATTAACGTTAGTTTACTACCGAAGCCCGCAAATAATTATTATTCGTCAAAATGTAAACCAAGAAAAATCATTCACATCGTATTTTTGAAGTTATGCATGGTCAATTTCCGCGGGCCATTTCGAGATCACCTCGGTACTGTTTAGTGAGCATTAAAGTATGATTTTGAAATTACTTTAAGTATGTTTTCGTTAGCATTTGGATATGTTTTCTGGAACGTTTTGGGATTGGAATTATTTCAAATTTTATTCGGTATAGCTTTCGGGACTAATTTGCAATCATTTCGGGACTTTCTTGTATCATTTCGGTATCACTCTGGTACCATTATGAAATCATTTCGAGATTGTTTTAGAATGTAAGACGTTGTTGTCGTGAAGTTATTTATAGTGATATTGATATTCGAACTTTGAACTTTTAACCCTTACATCTCTATTATTCTTCGTTTCCGCAACCAACGTTTAACGTTGTTGTAAATAAAGAAGAAACCTCTATCGGACTTCATTTTTGGTTTTCCGATACCGAAACGATGCGTATTCTTTGTTTGTTGCCAACTTTTTTAGATCGTAATAGATATGTCAGAAATAGTGGCTCGTAGGAAAACAATATTTTTTAGTTTATAATCTACAGTTTTGTCTGGAAAATTTTTATCATAAAATATTGACCTTGAATAAATATTTTCCATGCACTGGAAATTGAGGAAATGCAAAATCTTATATTACAATCATATTTTGGACAATTTTACTGACTTTCAGCTTGTTGTAACTTTCTGTATCTCTACCCTTCAAAAACGCGAGTACTACTCTATAATAATGTAAGGAATACTCCTTTGGGAGTATAGGACTGCTCCAAATCTAATCTGTATTCATACAAAAAATGTGCTCCAATTAACATTGCGATGTCCTAGGAGAGGAGTAGGTGATCCCACTCTCGCTTTGTTTGTGAGTATTCCATAGAGTACATACGTGAGAGTACTTTCCAAAGTACTTTCACTGTTGTACTCCATGGAGCACCCACAGAGGATCATATGCCAAAGTACTAAAGAGGAATTGTGTCGGAAAGAATTATCGGAGTGAATTTATTTAAAATGAAAGTAATGAAGAGGGGCAATACAACTTTTATATTTTTTACTACGAATATTCTTATGTTATTTAGCATTTGCGTGAATAAACTAATATTTCTCTATACTATGGTATGTATACATAAAGCCAGTGCGCATTTTTATCAGAGTTGCCTTAGTAGAATTTTATTATCAGTTATTTGTATGCAATATTTTACTTTTGGCAACTCTGTTCGATCGTCATCGTGTCGTGATCACGGTCGTTAAAACACGAGCAATGATCGGCTGATGGTGGTCCGCAAACGCATTGCAAAAGCTGGAGACATTGGTGCTTTATCGGTAACCTTCTAACCTTTAACAGCTGATTCGACCAACCTTATGAGAATCAATGCAATCGATTATTGGTGCCGCTAAGGTCGTAACCGTATCGTAGCCAACCAACTGGGTTTTGGTTTACCGTCGTAACGATAAACAGCTGATTACGTTAGGGATACGGATACAGCGGTACGACATACGGCACCAATGACTCCGGCTAAAGGCGTATTGTTAGAGTCATTGTTTACTTTATAGTTTGGCAGCTTAATTCGAGGTTATGTTGCGAATAGAGTGCAAGGCACTCGCAGGCCGTGAAAATAGGCACTCGAATGGAGTGGAATGAAGAACAGTAGGAAGACGAGAGTTGCATTGGATCAATCATTGCATCAATATTAAAGATAAAGTTAGAAAAAATAATTAAATACTTGAGTATAAGCAAACATTTTCTTTCAATTACTGCAATTAAGGTGTCCTAGATGCTATATATTCCAAAATTATAACATTTTATGTCTGTTTAAAAATTTAACTTCATTTCCCTAGGATTTCCGCCATTAGTGATGTTTGCGGGTGTGTGCAAATTTTGAGCGATTAGCTGTTAGTTGCGCTACTTGGTAAAGTTTACAATGGTTAGAGTACTCCAACATGAAGAAAATGGAGCACGTAATCCAACAATTTTTGCAGGGTATTCATATTTTTTGATTTTGATCGGACTACAAGGTAAGTGTAAGGTTTGCACAGAAATGTAATTCGTTTACAGCACCTCTGTAAACTAACGTCGACGTACTTTTTACAAGATCTTGACGAAGGAATTATTTTATTTTGCATGCAAAGCGATTGTTCTCTGTGGGAAACCGAAACGATATTTAACGGTTAAATGTACATATGTAGATAGGTACATAGTAGGTACTTAAAACTGTTTTTGTCGAAAATGTTGGTTCTGGGAACGTTTATTTGCAATCTCTGGAAAATTCAATGGTACTAAATAAGCCTTAGCTGCAAAGCGAAATATTAGTTATGTGTGTCAAAATTAAACAGCATTGTTTACTCCTTCATTATATCAAAAACATTCAGTGGCTGACAATAAGCACAATCAGGCTGAAACTATATTACCTCCCTTGTGCACTACTTCTAAAGCGCTTGTGGTACACTTAATACGCTAAATGCACGAATTCGCAAAATTTTTACCTTCAAACGCGCTTCTTGCATCGTTAGATTAGCCTTTAGAGGCAATACCTCCTTATTGACGCTATGAAAGAATGACATTGCCTTGGTCCATGACAACAAACCGGCCACATCACCACAAACTCGTCTTGCCATATCCATGTTATAATCCTCCATGCGAAGTAAGGTTGTAACAAATCGATCATTTCATCGTTAATTGTATCTTTTGGGTAATTTTGTAGTTGTAACAAAAAAGTGGTGCTGGCCATCATCTGCAATAGAATAATCATCAAGGGTTTAACTATTTCCGATTCATATCTCATAATAACTACCTTTAAAGATTCCTGCCAAGAGGGCTTTGGACATGGCGTTCCAGAGTCGGGTATGCATGGATGTAATTTGCGTTTGAACAAAATGAGCACGCAATCCATAATACGCATAATCAAATGGGGTGGACGTCCCAGCTTGCGCACCGTAGCAATATGCGCTGGCTTAATCGTATTCAGCGCCATTTCAGCCTCTTCCAACGCCGGTTTGGCTGCCTCTAACTTTTCCTCAGCCAACGCCTTTTCATGTGCTATACATGCGACTAATGCCTCAGCTTTATCTTTTACAATTAAGACTTGATTCTTGACGATTTCGGCTTGCATTGCACGTTCAGTTACTTCCACTAAAACGGATTCGGCATTTTTCGATGCTTCTACTAATTCTTCTTCCATAACAACCAGATCCTTTTTAAGTATTTCTACGGATGCAGAGGCTTCTTTCAATTTCTCCAACCCGGTGTCCATCTTTTCCACGCCATCGCTCAGCTCCTTCTGTTTTTGTTGATAAATATTTTTGTAGCCAGCTATGAAATTCAGATACGATTTTGGGGTAACGTGCGTTGCGCGTCTAAAACGCTGATAATATTCTGCTGATGTTTCTGCGACGATATCTTGTATAGAGCCGAGCGCATTAACTAATTCCTCTTTCACGGCCGGTGTACACTCAATTTCAAAGTCACTCAGAAAGTGTCTTGCCACCGAGACGAGTGCATCCTTTGGCCAGGGCTGAAACCAATCGATTGTGCAGCCGGACACGAGTGCCGGAAAACGTTGCACCCTCGATCGGAAAGTCTCACCGACTGGCGAGAAACAAAATGCCACATGCAGGTTGGCGCAGGTGCGGGCCAAGAAAAATTCCATCACACTTTCCGGGGTCGTGGTTTTACGCTGATTTTCACGTTTCATAACCGGTGTTAGTTCTTGTATGATTTCTGCTTGTTCGTCACGTGAGAAGAGATTTGATATCACCCCTGATGATAATATATTATTGAGGTATTCAAGAAATCCCTCTTCCTTGATATCCATGTCGGTAAAAAGAAATGTTGTACCCTTGCCTTGAACACCACAAGTGCGATATAATAACTTTAAGTCCTCCAAAAAGTTGGCCACATTGTAAGAGCGTGTCAAAGCTATTTGGAATGTTTTATAGCCAGCTATGAATGATGCCAATTTTGTTAGTGATTGTTTACCCGATCCACCGACCCCGACAAGCATGACATTTCCTCTCGGATGCCGAATGATTCGAGAAATCTTCACCAAATGCAACATTGCATCTGGGAAGAAAACAAGATCCATCCCAGAGCCTCGTACCATTTCATTGAATTGTGCCAGAAACATAACGAGACGCTCCCGGAGTACTTCATGAGAATTCACCGGTTCGTAGACCTTTGGTAACTCCATATCTGCATCTTCGCCTTCCTCACCCGTAGGCTCAGGGGCATCACGCATGAAATCGACAAACACCGGGTTCGGTATAATCATTTGGGAATATGCATCGCCTAACTCTTCACGTACCAGGCACGCCAGCTCTGAACTGAACCATTCTTTATCTTGAAATGTTGTGAAACGATCTGCAAATACGCGTGTGCACTCGTGTTTCCACAATGACATCAACACACTGTCTGCCGTTATAACAGTTGACAAGGTGCCCACCATTCCCTGCCAGATACGTGACAAATCACGTAAACTAAAAACATAGTGAAATTTGGCTGGCGTGGGTAAAAGCTTCTCACGCGTGCGTTGCCACAAATGGCGTGTGATCACGATAAGCTTTTTAACTAAGTTGCGCACCTCTGGTGCAAACCCACGCTTCACATTATAATGGCCTTCACCAATCACGCGAAATATTTTATCGATCGAATCGTCATCTGGGATATTACAATTGAAAACACAAAATTGTCGCTTCAAGCGTGAAGGTATATCATTACGTCCGCCACCCGGCAAACCCATTGCGGCAACATATTGCACATCAACAACCGTGGTGAAGTCGCCAGGCTTCTCCAAACTGTAAAACCCTTTCATATCCATAGTTTGCCGTACTATCTCATTCGTTACTTGGTCACCCCATTCATTTATTTCGGGCAAATTTACATCATCAATAAAAACAATCAACTTACGTCCACCCGGTGGTCCAAATGTCACACCTACACGTTTCTCTACATAACTCTCGATAGTACGTTGAAATTGATAAGGACTTGTGGCGGACGAAAAATTAAAGGAACGTCCCATATATGACTCTGGATTCATTTTTCTCATAAAATTTTTCATAATCATAGTTTTTCCAGTACCTTGTTCGCCGATCAACATTACGGCACGTTCCTGATTAGCAATGGTAGCAATTAGGTAATCCATACGTACATTGTCTACAATAGGTACTAAAATATTCAAATAATCGGGCGTCGATATTTCCGGATACATATATGGCGTGACGAGTGTTTTCCATGCTTGCCAAGTACCCGCTTCAGAAACGAAAAAATCATATAAACTGTTTTCATTGGCGGTGGCCTCCGGATAGTCGAACTGCGGGAAGGCCTCTTTAATATAAATATCTAAGCGTTTGCGATCTTCCGCGCTGAGATATCCACCGAGACCCCAAGCCAATGCAAAAATATACAAACGATGTAAATGTTCGGGCGTGCAAGTGTCTTCTTTCATCTCTACAATTGGCTCTTCGGGTAGATCGTCTACGAAAATGTGATATTGGAAATAATGAAATATGGCAGCATAAAATTATTAAAAAGAAAATTAGAAAGTTAGATCAAATTTGAAGTATTCAGAGCGATTTACAAAGAGACACCAATAACAATAACAAAACACCAAAAAGTAGTTTTTTTAGTTAGGATTGGTTAGGATATAGAAAAGATTTGTAGAAATATTCGTTCAAATATTGAAAGTTGCACAGTGAAATCCAGAAATATCTACACTAAAGTCAGACCATAGATGTTCAGAAACCGAAGGCCTGTGTGCATCTCAAAATTGTTAAAACCAATTTCAAAATATGCGATTTTTCTTTTTATTTAAAATATCGCAAAAAACTGAAACATAATTTATCTGGCCTATAAATTTAAGTTAGGCAGATTCGAGGAAAACTGCAACAATTTAGTCTTTATATTATGGCATAAGTTTTAACAATTGTTGATTAAGCAAGGTGTGCTAAATCGATACATATAAAATCAAAGTTTGCTAATGCATCGGAAAATACTTATGTGATGTGTTTCTTAACTCAAGCTTTGCAATCAGGTCTAGACAAATGTGAATAGCTCACAAACATTGTAATACGTGCAAAAAATGTTCAAGAAAAATTTCGAGGTTAAGGGGATTGTTAGGAAAATGACCAGCCCATTGCCGGATGGGAGTTCAGTACGTTGCGGTACAATCACCTTCTGCTACATGCCCCGACTATCCTGGTGCACTTTCCGATGTGAAGTGTGCCACAATATTCAAGTTTGCAAAAAAGCTGTCGAGCGTTACAAGCGAATTGCAACACAATTGATATTGTAACGAATCGCTAAATTGTCGAATAAATAACTCCAATATTCAATAATGCAAAATGGGCTTTATTAGATTACCTTGGGAGAAGTACACTTATACTTCACAATTATACTTCACATCGCAACTGATAGCGTGTTTAAATCGAACTGCTTATTGACTACTCAGCTTGTGCTGCCTTTATACTCTCCGTTGCTTCATTCGCTTATTTCTAATAAGGTCTAGTAATTTCGTGAACTTCATGCTTGTTTACCAGCGATCTTCATGTATATTTGTAGTTTGTAGCCTTATGCGTCTGTATATGTGAGTTCTACTTCGCTGATGGTTACATGTGTTTATGAGTATCTCTCCGTTGCCTTGTATGTACATGTGTAAATGAAGATTGATTTGTTTACGTAAATACGAGTGGTTGCTTAGTATCGGATTAGGGATGCTAGTATCATTTAGTGATGTGAATATTCGCACAATATATTTTATTAGGTCTGCCCTGGTCATATTCGCCAAGTATTAGCCTATAAGGAAGCAGCCGCCCTGGTGAGATGATGGCGCGGCCGTGGCGTGTTTTCAATTAGAGAAAAGTTTTTGTAAGCGAGGTCGCCCGTTGGCAGTGATTTGGAAAACTCCCCGAGTATGTTTCTACCATGAAAAGCTTCTCAGTGAAATTGTATCTGCCTTTCAGATGCCCGTCAGAGTCGACATAGAACAAGTTGGAAGAGAAGTTCCGCTTTAATTTTTTCGAAGGTAAATCGCGCCAAATATATACGTATTTTATTATTAAAGGCTACCTAAGTATAGAAAAGGTTATCCTATAACAAGATCTGGGAATAGATTCCTACTTGCCAAGTTTCAATTAAATGTGATAATTCACTTCGGATAAGCGATAAGTTTATATAAGTTGCATTTTTCAGATTTTTTCTAAAACCGTATTATCTTTGAAAACGCGTTGGAAATAGTGTAATATATGAAAGACACTGGTCTAATTTGCAATGGAAGTACTTACTTGACTGGTAAATTAAAAATGTACAATAATAACATTTTGCAAAGTTACTTTGATGTAATTTGTGTACCGATGAGCCTTGCAGTCCTAGCTAAAAACACAGATCGGTTGAGATGTACTTGAACTCTGAAACTTATAAAATTGATAGAGTGGTAACCCTGAAGGCCAACTTTCAGAACTTGTTATACTCAGCGAGCTTTGCTGAGATTTTTATTAACTTTGATTGGATAACGGTTAGTCGTACGGGTATAAGGGAATCGAGATAAATATAGACTTCCATATATCAAAATTATCGAAAAAAAATTTGATTGAGCCATGTCCGTCCGTCCGTCCGTTAACACGATAACTTGAAAAAATATTGAGATATCTTCACCAAATTTTGTACATGAGCTTATCTCGACCTAGAATAGATTGGTATTGAAAATGAGCGAAATCGGATGATAACAACGCCCACTTTTTATATATATAACATTTTGGAAAACACAATAAACCTGATTATTTAGTAAATAATACACCTAGAGTGTTGAAATTTGACGTGTGGACTGATATTGCAACTCTTGATAAAAATTTGAAAAATTGTTTTAAAATGGGCGTGGCACAGCCCACCTGTGATAAAATAAATTTTACAAATATTATTAATCATAAATCAAAAATCGTTAAACCTATCGTAACAAAATGCGGCAGAGAGGTTGCCCTTACTATAAGAAATGCTTTGAAGGAAAATTAGCGAAATCGGTTAAGGTCCACGCCCACTTTTATATAAAAGATTTTTGAAAGGGTTGTGGACGAATAAAATAAGCTATATCTTTGCAAAAAGGAGCTTTATAACAATGGTATTTCATTTCCCAAGTGGATTTATAACAACAAATAGGAAAAACTTCAAATTTAAAAAATGGGCGTGGCACCGCCCCTTCTATGGCTAAGCAATTTTCTATGTTTCGAGAGCCATAGCTTGAAGAAAATTAACGGATCGTAATAAAATTGGGTACACAGATTTTCTCTATAGCAGGAAATATTTCTAGAAAAAATGGACGAGATCGGTTAAAGTCCACGACCACTTTTATATAAAAGATTTTTAAAAGGGTCGTAGACGAAAGTAATAAGCTATATCTTAGCGAAAAGAGCTTTGTATCAATATAAATTTACTTTTTAAATTGATATACATATAACATTAAATTGGAAAACACTAAAATTTTTTAAAATGGGTGTGGCACCGCCCCTTTTATGAGTAAGCTATTTTCTATGTTTCGGGAGCCAAAGCTCGAAGAAAAATTAACAGATCTTAATAAAACTGGGTACACAAATTTTCCCTATAGTAAAAAATATTTCTAGTAAAAATAGACGGGATCGGTTAAAGACCACGGCAACTTAGATATAAAACAAGTTTAAAAGGGTCGTAGACTAGAATAATAAGCTATAACTTAGGAAAAAATAGTTTTAAATCAATGATATTTCACTTATCCAGTTTTATTGTAAGAGAAAATGGGGAGACATTTTTTTTAAAAGGGCGGTGCCACGTGTTATGTAGAAACGTAATTTATCTGAAATGAAATGTACCATTGAAGCTCACGCTGAGTATATAATGTTCGGTTACACCCGACCTTAGACACTTTTACTTGTGTTTTTAAGTAATTTTAAAACTTGTAAAATTTGCATTAGTCGACACCACAAGAGAAGATATACCTCAAAAGCTTAACGTATTATTTTCAAAACATTTACAGTTTCCTCACAACAAAATAATCACAGGATGTTTTGGAATTGAAATTTTGAGTTCCGGCGGAAAAAAAAATGTTGGGTCTGTTAAGACATATTTGTGAAAGAAATTGGAAATTTGTATGTGGTTGTAGTAATTTTGAAGATTTTGTGATACCCACACAAAAAATTGTGAACATAAGTGTTTTGCGCGGATATAGTTTTGGTCTCCCAACCGGTCTCGGAGCAGTCTGGGGTCATTTTCCGGTTTTTCGTTAATATTTTTGAACGAGCTAAAATTTTTATTTTCCGCCTTCGGATTATTGTTGTCGAGGTCAATACGCGTCTTTTGACACCCCTCTCGATATGTTTGAATGCGTATTAGCAGTGTCATGCTGTCATATAGAAATACTTCAGTTTTATATTTTTCCCTGCGGATTGTGTTGCGAATAATAAACTCTACGTAATTTTTTGGGACATCTACTGTTACTCAGTCGCAGCTTGAGTAACTTGCTCATTATATTGGTTCATAGCATAGAAGCGATTTGTTCCTGTGATGAGAGCTATGTTTGAGTCTGTGAGTCGCTGAAGTGTACTGTGATATTTCAGTAGCTGTGACAAAATCACAGGTACACGGATATTTGCCAACTCTAATTTCAGTATGAAACCATTATTCGAATTAATTGTTATCATTCCGGGAATTTTTTGTACTTTTTATTGACGTTGTTGTCGATTGGCTCCGTTCGTTAAATCCCTTAAGTAATCACTGCAAAATAACTTAATGGCCGCGGTGCAATGGCATTTTTCATATAGATGTGTTTAACACAAGCTTATGCATTCCAATAACATCGCCACAATCAATGTTGCGTTTGCAAATATGAAGGAACTTCAGACTTGGCAATTGAAGTTTATTACGCCTTGCCCATCCACATACAAAATTTCGTGAAGCACTGATGTAAACATTCTCCCTATACAACAAAAATACTTGCTAACATATTTTGTGTCGTATTCGATTGTTATATTGCAGTTTTCAATTGCGAAAAATGTTAGAAATTTTACCAACCAGTGGGAAAAATAATTTCAGTTGTAAAGTGTGCCAACACCCTTAGCCAAAGCAAATGTCAAATTCTTCTTCTTATGATTTGCTTGGAACAAAATTTGGGAGTTGGCTACTTTTCAATATCAGATGGCGCCAGTGTCGCTCATTCTACCGTTCTCCATAAAAAATAGGTTTAATATGACTATTCCATCTTATGTTCCGCGGTGCAGACTGATAAGTCTGCATACTCTTGCCAGTAGGCGATTGATATCTGACTTAGTTTTTATTCGTGATGTTCTCAATGGGACTATTGATTGTCCTTTTCTATTGCGTTGCATTAAACTCAACGTTCCAGCTAGAAACTTGAGACATCGTGATTTATTTGCTATTGACCTCTGCAAAACCAGGTATGCTCAAAATGAACCAATTATCAGACTGCTATAGGAATTTAATTTGTTATGTAGAGAAATAAATTAAATATATTTGTAAATCGCAATGAATTTAAAGAAAAACTTTGTATGTACTATTTTTAATATAATTAATAACATATGTACGTCTTAGTCTGTAAGGTTTCTAAACCATAGACTTATTAAATAAATAAATAAAAGTAAGTGAGCGCTCTATATTTTACGCATGCCGTAACCATACAAGGTAGTGGCAGTGCAACATACATACCTGTAAACAAACACATGTATTCTGTTTTTGATAATTCTATGGTTTAGTGTCAAAATCGTACTGCGCAGGAAGTTGAAATGTAAAATCAGATGAAAAAAGTATCAATCAGCTAATAACCCGCCACCACCCCTATGATTCAGCCACGAATTTCTTTCTGTTCAATTTCAAACAACTAAATTCGACTGCAGGGCCCATAATATAGTTCATACAATAAGGTAAATGGGATCTATGTTTGCTGTGCAAATGGTTTTTCAAAAGTATATGTATGTATGTACATAAATACCGTGACGAATATTAGCAACCCGAAGGGATAATATCATCTCTAAGCCGATACTAAGCAGTCACTTGTATCTACATAAACGAATCAATCATTATGTTTACACATATGTACGTACACGCAGCGGAGAGAATCGCACAAACACATGCATATATCTTAACGGAGATGCTCACAAAAGCAGGCAATCATTTGTGCAAGTATCACTCACATATACACGCGCATATGAGAAGCTATAACGTGCATCTGTAGTTATAGCTGGTAACTAAGTTAAATTCTAGAAACGCCTAGAAGTATGCGAACGAGGAAATCGAAGAGTATAAAACAGCGCAAGCTGAGCAATCATAGAATCAGTTTGATTTAAGCACGCTATCTGTTGAGAAGTCGAAGTGTTATTGTCTAATAAAGACCATTTTGCATTATTGAATATTAGAGTTATTTATTCAACAGTTTAGTGATTCGAAGGTTAGCAGAAGGTTGCAAATAAGCGGAATTGCACTAAATTCGTTACAATACTTTACCACCATCTGCACTGGCAGCAGAATCGCGGCGTTCCTGTGTTAAGTCATCAATTGACATTGTGTTTTTAATTTTGCCTAATTTTGTCGCTGTAATGTTTTATTATAAAATTTTATATACATAAGTATGTAAATGATGTTTTCGTTTTACTATTCGTGCAATTTTAGTTAGTGCACCTTTATTTCAACATAAGCCACACATAGCAGGCAACAACAAACTGTTTCATCTTTTACATTTTAACGAGCGGATATAACTCGGCAAATCATAGTAATAATAATATATATAATCAAATTAAAAAAAAACGCTCACACCAATCACTTACCATCATTTGTTTCTTTACTAGACAAACTAACCGCCTGCTCTTCTTCCTTCTTCACTGGCACCAAACCTTCCAAAATCGATAGCATCTGCCGCACTATATTACACTGCAATACCGACATCAATAATTTCAAATTTTGTGTTCCCCAGTTATAGACCTGAATGAAGCTCTGTTCGAAAAGATTCCAAAAAACAGTTTTCTCCCCCGGTGCCCGATCTTTAAGCCAAGCTTGTACAACTAAACAAAAGGCGCATTAAACTTTCCAACATTGAATAAACACAAATAACAGCATTTCTACACAACTCACTTGGTCTCGAATCCAATCCCGATGAGCTCATGTAAACCATACCATTACGCGACACTGTAGCTGGCGATGCATTATCTATGTTGTGTGGTTCGAATATAATTTTTACAGTGGGTGCCATTGTGAGACGGTCGCCATTTGCTAAGGTCAATGTTTTGTTATCATCCAATACGGAATTAAGGTTTTCAATCCAAATACTATCCACCGGACCATCCAGCACAAGCCAAATATGCTCACCACTTTTTACTTTCAAAGTTTTCCGCCACAATGCTGAAAATATGCCATCAGTCCAATCATTGGTAGCAACATCTAAACGTCCAAACATCTGAGCGGCCGTTATAGCTTTCGGATTCATACGCATTTCACGATGGCTATCGCCCATTTGTGTGATCGCCTTCATCAGTGTGTGAATGCAAGTTGTCTTGCCAGCGCCACTTGGACCCAACGTCATAATACCATGACGAACAGTTTGTGTCTCATAAAGCTGTATAAGTTTGAGAACCCATGGAGGATGGTAGACCAAATTTGCTTCTTCCGTTTGTTGTGCAATGGCTGCTTCCAACTCTGGGTAATTGGTCTTTTCGAGTGTCTGTATGAGAGAATAAAACATTGTAAAATGAAACTGAAGTATCCGTACTACATATGTATATATCACTTACCTGATTGGGAAACAAATCCGACACCAGCGACATAAATAACGGTTCATCTTCATCGATCAGCTTCGAAAGATTCATATCGCGTAGGACCCGCATCACAATCGTACTCTCGCCATCCTTCGAGTTCCTTCTTTTAGCAGCACCCAATGTACGCAACACTGATAAAATATTTCTCAAACCAAAATCGTAGTGCACCTGTTTGGTGAGCTGCTCCTCACACAGTTTGTAAAGTGTGTAGAATTTGCGTGCCAGTGTAATGTTTTCCAAAAATCCACAAGAAGCCAACTTTACGCGTATAATTATTTGTCGATCTGGCACCATCATGGCTACGGTGCGGAATTGAATTTTTAAATTTTCAGGTAACTCTTTACGGCCAGCATAGCCGGGATTCTGCGAATAAAATAATGCGATTTAATACAGGAAATGTTGAATTGAAACAGTATTTTTCCCTTAAACATATGGTGGCTCACAGTGGAAATATAACAAATAAAGGTGCCTAAGTTCGGGTGTAACCGAACATTATATACTCAGCGTGAGCTTCAATTGTACATTTCATTTCATATAAATTACTTTTCCACATAACACGTAGCACCGCCCGTTTAAAAAAAAATGTCTCCCCATTTCCTCTTACAGTATAACTTGATAAGTGAAATATCATTGATTCAAAACTATTTTTTCTAAGTTATAGCTTATTATTCTAGTCTACGACCCTTTTAAACTTGTTTTATATCTAAGTTGCCGTGGTCTTTAACCGATCTCGTCCATTTTTACTAGAAATATTTTCTGCTTTAGGGAAAGTCTCCGTACCCAATTTTATTGCCATCCGAGTTCTTCGAGTTATCCGAAACATAGAAAACTGCTTAGTCATAAAAGGGGAGGTGACACGCCCATTTTTTAAAATTCGAAGTTTTCCTATTACTGTTATAAATCCACTTGGGAAATGAAATACCACTGACATAAAGCTCTTTTTGCAAAGACATAGCTTATTTGCACTGCTCTAGGCGGACAAATTGATTCAACTTTTAACACATTGCAGGGAGGAAGCGCATTTACCCATTCTCAATGGGCCAGACGGCCCACAAAATTCAAAATATTTTTTTCCAAATCTAAAACAATTGAAAATTGTTATTATCTGCAAAAATTGTGGGCAGTAGCCTATACACAAATCAGACATATATGAAATAAGGAAGTTAAAATAGTGGAAATTCGCAAAAGATGCGTTACCCCTAGCAATATAATTTATATCGAACGATAAACGTACCTAGAATACGTCTAACAACATAAGGGAAAATAACCATGTAGGAAAATGAACCGAGGGAAACCCTGGAATGTGTCTGTATGACATGTGTATCAAATGAAAGGCATTAAAGAGTATTTTATGAGGGAGTGGGCCATAGTTCTATAGGTGGACGCCATTTAGGGATATAGCCATAAATGTGGATCAGGGTTTGACTCTATAATGCGTTTGTACGATATGGGTATCAAATGAAAGGTGTTGATGAGTATTTTAAAAGGGAGTAATCCTTAGTTCCATAGGTGGACGCCGTTTCGAGATATCGCCACAAAGGTGGACCAGGGGTGACCCTAGAATTTGTTTGTCACAATATGGGCATCAAACGAATGGTGTTAATGAGTATTTTAAAAGGCAGTGGGCCTTAGTTCTATAGGTGGATGCCGTTTCGAAATATCGCCATAAAGGTGGACCAGGGGTGACTCTAGAATGCCATAAAGGTGGACCAGGGGTGACCCTAGAATTTGTTTGTA
Organism: Eurosta solidaginis; assembly: GCA_029619165.1. Taxonomy (NCBI): domain Eukaryota; kingdom Metazoa; phylum Arthropoda; class Insecta; order Diptera; family Tephritidae; genus Eurosta; species Eurosta solidaginis. The sequence continues at coordinate 24,391 of JARSSU010038428.1, forward strand.
CAATATGGGTATCAAAAGAAAGGTGTTAATGAGTACTTTTAAAAGGGAGTAATCCTTAGTTCCATAGGTGGACGCCGTTTCGAGATATCGCCATAAAGGTGGAGCAGGGGTGACCCTAGAATTTGTTTGTACAATATGGGTATCAAAAGAAAGGTGTTAATGAGTATTTTAAAAGGGAGTAATCCTTAGTTCCATAGGTGGACGCCGTTTCGAGATATCGCCATAAAGGTGGGCCAGGGGTGACTCTAGAATTCGTTTGTGCAATATGGGTATCAAACGAAAGGAGTTAATGAGTATTTTAAAAGGGCGTGGGGCTTAGTTCTATATGTGGACGCCTTTTCGAGATATCGCCATAAAGGTGGACCAGGGGTGACTCTAGAATGAGTTTGTACGATATGGGTATCAAATTAAAGGTATTAATGAGAGTTTTAAAAGGGAGTGGTGGTAGTTGTATATGTGAAGGCGTTTTCCAGATATCGACCAAAATGTGGACCAGGGTGACCCAGAACATCATCTGTTGGATACCGCTAATTTATTTATATATGTAATACCTGCCAAGATTTTAAGGGTTTTTATTTCGCCCTGCAGAGATTTTTCATTTTCTTCTACTTAATATCGTAGGTGTCACAACCATTTTATAAAGTTTTTTCTAAAGTTATATTTCGGGTCAATAAAACAATCCATTTACCATACCATGTTTCATCCCTTTTTTCGTATTTGGTATAGAATTATGGCATTATGGTAATTTTCGATATCGAAAAAGTGGGAGTGGTCATAGTCGGATATCGTTCATTTTTCATACCAAGATAAAGTGAGTTCAGATAAGTACGTGAACTAAGTTCATTAAAGATATGTCGATTTTTTGCTCAAGTTATCGTGTTAACGGCCATGCGGAAGGACAGAAGGACGACTGTGTATAAAAACTGAGCGTGGCATCAACCGATTTCCCCCTTTTTCACAGAAAACAGTTATCTAAGCCTCTACCAAATTTCACAAGGATTGGTAAATTTTTGTTCGACTTATGGCATTAAAAGTATCCTAGACAAATTAAATGAAAAAGGGCGGAGCCACGCCCATTTTGAAATTTTCTTTTATTTTTGTATTTTGTTGCACCATATCATTACTGGAGTTGAATGTTGACATAATTTACTTACATACTGTAAAGATATTAAATTTTTTGTTAAAATTTTACTTTAAAAAAAATTTTTTTTAAAAGTGGGCGTGGTCCTTTTCCGATTTTACTAATTTTTATTAAGCGTACATATAGTAATAGGGGTAACGTTCCTGCCAAATTTCATCATGATATCTTCAACGACTGTCAAATTACAGCTTGCAAAAGTTTTAAATTACCTTCTTTTAAAAGTGGGCGGTGCCACGCCCATTGTCCAAAATTTTACTAATTTTCTATTCTGCGTCATAAGTTCAACTCATCTACAAGTTTCGTCGCTTTATCTGTCTTTTGTAACGAATTATCGCACTTTTTCGGTTTTTCGAAATTTTCGATATCGAAAAAGTGGGCGTGGTTCTAGTCCGATATCGTTCATTTTAAATAGAGATCTGAGATGAGTGCTCAGGAACCTACGTACCAAATTTCATCAAGATACCTCAAAATTTACTCAAGTTATCGTGTTAACGGACGGACGGACGGACGGACATGGCTCAATCAAATTTTTTTTCGATCCTGATTATTTTGATATATGGAAGTCTATATCTATCTCGATTCCTTTATATATGTACAACCAACCGTTATCCAATCAAACTTAATATACTCTGTGAGCTCTGCAAACTGAGTATAAAAAGTTTGCCTGAGTTTGAATAGTGTCTATGTCAAATTGACGTGTGAAGTAACGCATATAAGAAATGGCTTTTAACATTTTATAGATTTATGTTATTGTTAGTATACTAGTGTGTGTTGTTGTTTTTATTATCGTATCGGAGTGAATTACTTGCTTGACGTTGAGATTAAAACGTAATCATATTTGCATGCAACGTACACCATCGTCTTTTCAAAACAAACGCTTAAGTCCATACATACACACAACAACAACAAGCCACAACAAACTTGATGAACGAATCTAAGCGAATAAGCGAATTTACGTATTTGCAGCAGCGCCACACGGCATTAACACATGTCAATATTCATTGAAGCTAATCAGGAAGGAACCGTGCGAACACATACACACATACATACACCCACACAAGCCTACCTACAAAAAACAACCCTTCGCAATCTCATATTCAAATTAGTGCTGATGTAGATGTATGTGTGCAATAACAATTCACATCCAAATTTAGGTAAATGAATTTATTTAACTATCGTATAAATAAGTACAAATTTCTTTAAAGAACTTCTGCTGCACATTTATTCATTCTATTTTACGAAATACATAAGTACATACATATGTCTTAATTCAGCCTCTACTTAAAATAATTTCGCTAATTACATGGACAAACATTTATTTTCATTTATTTATTTACATATTTAATAAAATTTTATATTGGCAACAATGGAACGAATACGGCAATCTTGTGAATGCTATTTCTAGCGTGCAATTCCAAACGTTGCTGTTGTTGTTGCAGCGATAAGGACACTACCCGAAGGCCTTGGGGAGTGTTATCGATATTGATGGTCCTTTGCCGGATGCAGATCCGGTACGTTCCGGTAGCAAGCACAATAAAGGTACCAGCCCGACCATCTCGGGAAATGATATGTTATGACCACATGAAACCTTATAGGCCATACCCCCTCCCACCCCTTGACACATCAAGAGTTCGGGGTCGCCAGAGCCTCGGCTGTTAATGAAACAGGATTCGCCACGGGTAGGTTAGAATGACAATTGGGTTGGATAAGCTATATAATGCACTGGCAACCCCTTAAGAGAGTTGCGCTACACAAGAAACCACGCATCAGTAAAGATCAATTAAATAGATGCAACGTTGATACTGAGAGCGTCGAAGATTATTATAGAATCGTTTTCTATATTCCATTCCTTGATGCATTCATAACTCATATCAAGAGCCGTTACATTGAACACCAACTAATTTTCGAAAATTTCGGTGTTTTGTTCCCCAAAAATTAATACAACGCTGAAAAAATGCAATAAACTGCATGAACTTTATGGAAGTGGTGTGAATTGTTCCAAAACTGAATTTGCAATGGAAGTCAAAATGTGGAGAGGGCGAGGCGATGGTCAGAATTTTAAAAACATGTTTGATGCCCTTGAGGTGGGTACAATTTTGATGATTACCTACAAATTGTTTTGCTATATTTCCTATTTATCTTAATTTTCCAGATGGTGAATCCAAATGCTTTCGAACATGTAAATAAGATATTGCGCATATTAGCCGTTTCTACCAGTTTTGACAGCAACACCAGAACGCACATTTTCTGCCCTCAAAAGGTTAAAATCATACTTACGGATTACAATCAGTCAAGAAGGTTTGAATGGACCCTCTTCATTGAATATCCATATTGATATACCACTTTCTGTATGTGATAAAACTTGAATATACAGCCAACCCGAAACCCTCCTCCCCCCGTAAATCCACCACTGTATATCCCATACAATTCTAATAGTAGTTTCTTCCTCATTTTAATAGCTATAAGCTTGCAATTTCAGAGGATGCCTACAAATAAGGCATAAATTGTTGTCTCAGAAAATCGTTAAGATCGGTCGTATGTATAAAATATATGCCATACAACTGATTGTTCAGATTTTATGAATTTTTGAAATTTCAACACAGTCCCGCCCTAACCTGTTTTAGTAAAAATTGTTTTGCTGTCTCAATCTGTTTAATTTTGTTTATGTTCCATTTTGCTTAAGAGTACAAGAACATTTTCCTTGTAGTAGATAGACCACCCACAGATACGTACATATTAGGGCGGTTCGATTTAAAAATCGTTCATTGCTCTGTGAAAATCGTATTCTAGGGATCAAAAAAAGAAACTTTGCCGAAGGAACCATACTTCTAAAACGAATTCTGATGTCCAGGTAGGGGTAAATTTTGAAAAATCCCACTTTTTCATGTAAAGTGCAAAATCGGCGATTTTTTGAAATGTTTGCATGGTGAACCCCCAGGGGGGTTCCAGGGGGTGTGCCACTGGTATCGGTGGGTCGGGCCTCCAAAGTTAGTGGGGGTCGGTCATACATTTGGACTCGATTGGTGCACTCTAAATGGGTCAAGGTGGGATTTTACAAAATTTACCCCTACCTGTGACATCAGAATTCGTTTTAGAGGTATGGTTCCTTCGGCAAAGTTTCTTATTTTCATCCCTAGAATATGATTTTCACAGAGCAATGGGCGATTTTTTGCCTCCCCACAAATCGACCCGCCCTAGTACATATACATTCATATGTATATATGTATGTGTTCTTTAAAGTGTTATAGACAGAGAACTAGAACAAAGATGACACTAGAAGGAGGTGAGCACGCAAAATCTAAAGTTTGGAACTCAGGAAAGCTTTAATCTTTTACTTTCTTTCAACCGACGAAACGTCTATCAATTTTCAACAAAATTTTAAACTGTACTGTAATATATTACGAATATTTAAGAAACCAATAATAATATTGTAATATCAACACCTCGAGTATTCTAGGAGCGCATATAAATTAAGGGACCAAAGCTAGTCCGAAATATGAGACTCAGTCCTATGAGCAGCGTAGTGGGAAATGGTCATATTTTTCTTTAGAATTGTTCTATATAATTTCTGATTAATTGTCTCCTTGGTATGCTATGCCCGTATTTTGTTTAATTACATAATACATCTTCACGATTTGCTAACAGATATCTTTGGACATAATTCGTAATCCCAATGCCAAGAAAGTGTAATTTGGGAGCCCAAAAAATGTGCGTGAATTGCTCTGAAATAATAAAATAATATAATAAATAATAAGCTAGCTGTCTGTGAGGCCAATAGGCGTCATATATGTGACATATGACTCCCACCGTGATGTGATGGTAGCGTGCTCCGCCTACCACACCGTATGCCCGGAGTTCGCACCCCGGGCAAAGCAACATAAAAATTTTAGAACTAAGGTTTTTCAGTTAGAACAAAATTTTTCTAAGCGGGGTCGCCCCTCGGCAGTGTTTGGCAAGTGCTCCGCGTGTATTTCTGACATGAAAAGCTCTCAGTGAAAACTCATCTGCCTTGCAGATGCCGTTCGGAGTCGGCATAAAACATGTAGGTCCCGTCCGGCCAATTTGTAGGGAAAATCAAGAGGAGCACGACGCAAATTGGAAGAGAAGCTCGGCCTTAGATCTCTTCGGAGGTTATCGCGCCTTACATTTATTTATTTTTATTATTTTATGACTCCCATTCACCCTCGTTGGACACTTGAAATTACTCTCATATCGAACGCTATTGTTATTGATTGAATCGATTTAAAACTTGCAAACTTATATTTATTTTGTGGTATATTACCCTCATACAATGCAGGTGAGAAACAAATATGTATTAGCCCTTCCTTAACTTTTCACTTGATTATTTTAATTTTCAACATAAAATTCGTCCACCAATTCGACGCCCACATATGTATTGTAACGAATATTAGCAACATTAAGGGGTACTGCCATCTCTAAGCCGATGCTAAGCAGTGACTTGATGCACATCAATAATTCAATCATTATGTCTACACATATGGGACGTAGACACAGCACAAACACATGCAGATATCTCATCTATGCAATATAATTGTGGAAGTGTCAAACACACGCGCATGAGCTGTGAGAGAAGCTATACACGTACATCTGTAGTTATAATTATAACAGATAACCAACTAGTAGATTCCAGAACAGAAGCGCCTAGAAGATGCAACGAGGAAATCAAAGAGTATAAAAGGCAGCAATAGTAGAGGCGCTAGAATCAGTTTTGATTAAGCATGCAATCTGTCGGGCAATAGTAGAGTTATTTATTGTGAAGTACTTTAATAGGGGCCGTTTTGCGTTGTTGAATATTGGAGTTATTTATTCAACAGTTTAGTGATTCGAACTTAGCAGAAGGATGCAAATAAGAGGATTTGCAAGTAAGTTCGTTACAATTGGTGTCAGAAGAGGAATTGTTGAATAAATTCCTAAGACTTCGAATACAACTTGGACATGGCAAAGTGGAGTGAATTTAAGATCCAGCAGCTGAAGAAGGAGTTGGAGAGCCGTGGATTGAATACAAGCGGCATTAAATCGAACTTCAAGCACGACTACGAGAGGCAATGGAAGCAGAAGGAATTAACGTGGAAGATTATGTCTTTCCTCTTGATGGCGAGGAGACAACAAAAATTGAAGAGAAAAATGAAACATCGCAGACAGTTACGAGCACAGACTTGAACATGATATTGGCTGCAATATCTGCACAAACATCGACAGTAACATCAATGTCGTCGCAAATATCATCCCAACTGGAAGAACAAAAGACAAATATAACATCACAAATGGAAGAACAGAAGACACGTGTTCCAGAAATGTCGTCAGAAATAACATCGAAGATTGAAGCACAAGAAACGCGTACTTCAGAAATGTGGACACAGATTACATCCAAGATGGAAGCACAAGACGAGCGCTTATCAATGCAGGTGGCACAAATGTCTTCGCAGTTAGAAGCACAGAATACGAAAATTGTATAGCTCGAGGACAAAATGGATGCCGAGATAGAAGCTTTGAGAGGTCGTATACAGGAGTTGCAACTAAATCGCCCAGTTGTTTCAGCAAGCAATACAAAGGTAAAAACTCCATCTTTTGTGGGCTCTGTTCCTTTCCAGGTGTTTAAGATTCAGTTTGAGAAGACCGCAGCAGTGAACAACTGGAGTGCTGAAGATTAAAGTTGCTGCACTATTCGTGGCATAGAAAGGATCTGCTGCTGAAATCCTACAGACAATTCCCGAGGGAGAGCGGAACAACTACGAAACATTGATTGGCGCTCTAGAGAGACGATACGGAACTGAGCATAGGAGACAGATATACCGAATGGAGCTACTGAATCGCTTCCAGAGGCCTGGTAAAACATTGCAAGAGTTTGCGTAGGATGTTGAAAGGCTGGCACATCTTGCAAATGCGGACGCACCCGTGGAATACAATCAAAGGGTAAAGATTCAGAGCTTTATAAATGGCATACGGGACGTAGAAACAAAGCGAGCTACATACGCAAACCCAAAGCCAACATTCGCAGAAACGGTGTCACAAGCTCTGATTCAGGAAACAGCGTCGCTTCTGTGTCCCAGTTTTCAAAGCACGCCGTGTGGAAGTAGAAAGGCCAGAGTGGGTAGACGCAATATTGGAGGCGCTGAAAGGATCGCAAAAGCGGAGTGAAAGAGTTATCAAATGCTTCAAATGCGGGAAGCCCGGTCACATTGCACGTCATTGCTTTCTTGGTCCTAACAGTTGCAACAATGTGGGTGGCCGTAAACGCAAAGTTGGAGGAGATGAGCAAGAGCGTGTCAGATGTAAAGAACGAAAACTTGCACCGGCTATTGAATGTCCTGTGATATCTGTGTCGCAAATTGGAAGAAAATCGAGCAGTCTTGCCGTCGAAGGAAAGCTGGATAGCAAGGAGCGTGTACTGACTGTAGATACGGGCGCATCTCATTCCTTAATCCGATCTGACCTGGTCAACAGGAGAGTAAAACCGTTACCTGGAGCAAGGTTGCGTACGGTCACTGGCGAGTATAACCAAGTCCAAGGAGAAGTGGTATTTGAGGTATTATTTGGAAAGGCCATGGTTCTACAAAAATTCATTGTGGCGGAGATTGTTGATGAAGTCATATTGGGAGTGGACTTCTTAGTTGATCATGACATCAGGATCGATATGCGGAGAAAGATTATGCGCTATAAAAACCAGGATATACCACTAACTTAGTTTGGAGAAAGGGTTCAGCAGTAATCGGGTACTGGTGGAGAAGACGACAAAGACAACGGAAGTCAAAGGTAAAGGTTGATGGACCGAATGTGCCAAATAAAGCGAAATCAAAAGTACCTGCGAGAGAAACACTAGCATTGACATACCCTAATGTACGCACAAAAACGAAGGAACGAATTTCCCAGAAAGAATGAGAGGGTAGTTTCAAGCCGGGGCGCACTACTGTTGTGAAACGTGGGAACGATACTGATAATGTAAAGCAAATCCGTCAAGCGCAAGCTCTACAAAGTAGTTCATTGGCCAAACAACAGAGTGTGAAGGAACGAACTAGGGTAATGAGTAGTACGATGAAACATAGGTACGATGAGAACAATAATTCGGAAGGTTTCTTGGCGGGAGATTTGGTAATGTTATACAACCCTCACCGGCGGAAAGGTGTTCCATCCAAGATTCGGTCCAGATCGCATACACACCATTGGGAAACCACGGAGTAGAAGAGGGGTACATTTGGAGATGCTAGCGGCGTTTAGATCGGGAGATTTGTCTGATCGGGACGATCAGACTTAGGTGGAGGGCAGTATTACGAATATTAGCAACACTAAGGGGTACTGCCATCTCTAAGCCAATGCTAAGCAGTGACTTGATGGACATCAATAATTCAATCATTATGTCTACACATATGTACGTAGACGCAGGAGAGAAGCAACGGACAAACACATGCAGATATCTCATCTATGCCATATAATTGTGGAAGTGTTAAACACATGCGCATGAGCTGTGAGAGAAGCTATACACGTACATCTGTAGTTATAATTATAACAGATAACCAACTAGTAGATTCCAGAACAGAAGCGCCTAGAAGATGCAACGAGGAAATCAAAGAGTATAAAAGGCAGCAATAGTAGAGGCGCTAGAATCAGTTTTGAATAAGCATACAATCTGTCGGGCAATAGTAGAGTTATTTATTGTGAAGTACTTTAATAGGGGCCGTTTTGCATTGTTGAATATTGGAGTTATTTATTCAACAGTTTAGTGATTCGAACTTAGCAGAAGGTTGCAAATAAGAGGATTTGCAAGTAAATTCGTTACAGTATGTACATTTATTTTCATAATATTTGTAATCATTACACTCTTATGTGCGTAAGCAACTGAGTATGCACAATCACAGCTTTATACCTATTTAAAATTTACTCTTGAGGCCAAGTTTCAATAAATTGTTATAATATCGCTCCTTTGTCGTAACTTAATATGTTGACGCACAGACGGGCGTTCAAATCGAGCAAAAACAAAACCATTCAAGCAATTTCATAGATAACTTCTGCTGTATTCACACAATGTCATTGGTATGCAGTATAGACATTTCTGTATAAAAGGCGTTGGTAAACGTAGAATCTATGGATGAGTTTCGATTAAGGTCCGACCCATTCTGAACTTCTGTCGGATGACAAAAATCTACTGCAGTTTTAAAAGATCTATAAGGATTGTAATATTTTTAGATATTTAAAGTAAATGAATCAAATTAAACAATTTCATGGGACCTTGCTCATCAATTTAGAAAAACTCCCTACAAATTTTAATTAAGCAAGTAAGGAAGGCTAAGTTCGGTTGTAACCGAACATTACATACTCAGCTGCCAAATTACAGCTTGCAAAACTTTTAAATTACCTTCTTTTAAAAGGAGCAGTGCCACGCCCATTGTCCAAATTTTACTTATATTCTATACTGCGTCATAAGGTCAACTCACCTACCAATTTCCATCGCTTTATCCGTCTTTGGTAATGAATTATCGACCCTTTTTCGGTTTTTCAAAATTTCGATATCGAAAAAGTGGGCGTGGTTATAGTCCGATTTCATTCATTTTATATAGCGATCTGAGATGTGTGCCCAGGAACTTACATACCAAATTTCATTAAGATACCCAAAATTTACTCAAGTTATCGTATTAACAGACGGACATGGCTAAATCAAATTTTTTTTCGATACTGATGATTTTGATATATGGAAGTCTATAGCTATCTCGATTCCTTTATACCTGTACAGCCAACCGTTATCCAGTCAAAATTAATATACTCTGTGTGCAAAGCACGCTGAGTATAAAAACCATTCAAGCAATTTCATAGATAACTTATGCTGTATTCACAGAATATCGTTGGTATGCAGTATCGAAGAAGTAGAATCTTTGGATGAGTTTCGATTAAGGTCCGACCCATTCTGAACTTCTGCCGGATGACAAAAATTTACTGCAATTTTAAAACCTCTATAAGGAATGTTCACTAGGAAATATAAGATACCTGCTTTTCAGCTGCCGGTGCTAGCAGGTACTAACCTGGCGCTGAGGGACTCTGCTATTAATTTTGGATAGGAAACTATCCTGGAGGGAAAACGCTCAGGAGCGTGTGAAAAAAGCAACGGTGGCACTGTACAGCTGTAGGGGTGCTGTTGCGCGAAGATGGGAACTATCACTGGATATTACCCTATGGCTCTCTCTGCTGTGGTTAGACCAATCCTTTTATACGGGCACTCCAGAAGGTACAAAGAAGTGCTCTAGTCTGCGTGGGGGTGCACTGCGCACCACCCCTGCGGAGGCGCTGAACAATCTTTTTGATATGTTTCCAATAGATTTGATGGCCAAGCAATGTGCGGTCTTTTCTGCTCTGCGGCTGCGGAGTTATCCAGCTGGAGAGACAATGTGGATGGCCATGCAGCTATCCTTAAGAATCTGGATTCGCCTTCGTCGGACTATTGCGCTCCGACTGTCTTTTTCGATATGAAGTACGAGGTTGTTATCCCGGACAGGGATTATTGGTTGAGGGAGAGCTGGACCTGAGCGATAGGTTGCAGATATATACTTACGGCTCTAAACTGGATAATAAGGTGGGTAGCGGTGTCTTTGCACCTCAACTTGGGTGGAATCTATCCCTTAGCCTACCCGATCATTGCAGCGTCTTTCAGGCGGAGGTGGCTGCTATTAACGAGGCCGTCGAGCATAACCAAATTTGCTATAACCAAATTTGTATTTACTTTGACAGCCAGGCTGCACTAAAAGCGCTTGGATCGGTCTCATGTAAGTTCAGGACAGTAGAGATGTGCCGCAAATCTCTCAACGAGAGCGTTGAGCAAACTTCCCTTAGTCTGGTATGGGTGCCTGGACACTCGGATGTACCGGACAATGAGATGGCTGACGAACTTGAAAGAGGGGGCACATCCGTTCCGCTTTCGTCGTCTTGGAAGAGATTGAGCATGCCGCTCGCTACCTGTAACCTCACTTTGAAAGGGATTTCCCTTAGAGAAGCGGGTGTGAGATGGAGCAATCTTGAATCCTGCTACCACACTAAGCTCGTGTGGTCTGCATGGGATGCGATACGCACGAGACGTCTCCTTCTTCTTGGAAGGGGGACATATGTCTGGTGGTTGGACTTATAACCGGTCACATAGCAATCGGGAGGCATGCACAACGGCTGGGTGCTTCCTATAATGATTACTGCAGAAGCTGCAAAGACGAAGAGAAACAGTCAAGCATTTTCTGTGCGATTGTCCAGCGCTTTGGCACAAGAGGAAGAAATATCTGGGATCTCCTTTCCTTGACGCTCTTTGTGATCTGGTTAACTTGGAACCTAAGAAATTCCTGACGTTTGCTAAATCGACCTGTTGGTTTGAATAGGGGACAGATCCACGTGGTATCACAGCGGGACCTTTATGAGCCTAAGTGCACTGGTACTCGCACCGGTGACTACTCTAACCTACCTAACCTAACCTAAGGAATGTAATATTTTTTTAGATATTTAAGGCAAGTGAATCAAATTAAACAATTTCATGGGACTTTGCTCATCAAATAAAAAAAAATTCCCTTCAAAATTTAATTTAAAAAACTAGTAGTATAATTAATAAAGTATACAAATAAGGTCAAACGGAATTCAATTTTCCGCCCGAAGGAATTCTAACATTTCTCGATAAGACTTGTCAATTGTTCGGTACCAGTCCCAATTAAAAAGAATAACAAGAAACGCGCCGAAAAGCTTTTGTACATCTTTTTTATTGAGCGTGAATGAGGAATTCTGTTTAATGCGACGTGTCAATTATGTCGCGTGTCTCACTTTTAATGAGATGCAATTGACTGGAATTTAAATCATCAACTGTAGCCATATTGGGAGTTATCGGCGCGCTTGCAAAGTCAGGCTATAATTAAACTTTTATTTACATTTTGTTTTGTTTCTCGCGACTTTTGTACTGCGCCGAAGCAATTTAAATACTAGTTATGAGTCCACAAGCTTGACGCTGTGGACAAAAGTCATAAAACACTCAAAATTGCTAAAAATTTTATCTTTGCTTCTTGCAGATACGTATATGTATATATTAGAATGATCCCTGTTAGTCGAATATACGATTTGCTCCAGTATCACCCCTTCAAACATAAATACCAAAGCCAAAAATATCACCTACAACTTTTGGTCCCGATTGAAGACGGTAACGGCGACCCAAAAAACTAAAATTTGATATTCTGTTTTCTCATACCAAAAATAAATAATACTTATTATATTTGGCGATAACACATATAAAATTTGGTTCCGTTTTAAACAGAAACAGGCTATGAAGGCTCAATATATTTAAATATGAACTCTAACCATTGTGCGACACCTCTTAACCGGTGTCTGTCAGGACCAATATTTGCATATGATATCGCCTAATATACTGCTGTCCATAGCAAAAACCGTAGCAAAGTGAAATCGGAAAATATTGAGATTTTATTTGGGTAATTTAAGATTTTTCAAGTAAACATCAAATTTAAAATGAGTAAATTGCAATTACAGAAACTTTTTCGTCCTTTAAACTCCTAAAAGACAGTAAGTGCACATTGTTGCAATTTTGCAGCATATTTTGTTTTAATTTTTTGAGACAGCAATTCTCCAACTGGGACAAGCATGTATATGATATATGTTTGACCTCAGGTGAGAGTCAAACTGGAAATTATAGCAACATTTATTTATAAGGACCACACTGTGTTTGTTGTAGCGATAAAGGCACTGTTTTGGGGGGTAACATGCATCATTAAGGTACAAGCCCGACCATCTCGGGAACAATTCATTATGACCACATTGAACCTTCTAGGCCATCACGTTCCCCATCCCCTAGCTCCATAAAGAACTCTTAACAAACGGGATTCCCCACGGGTATGTGAGGTTCACAATTGGGTTGGAGAAGCTATAAATTGCGCTGGTATCCTCCTGAAAGGTTTGCTCTGCACAACCCCTTGAATCATTTGGGTATTGCAGTCGCCTCTTACGATAAGCATACCTGCCGAGACTGGCGCGATTTATTGGACGGTCATAGCCGTTTAAACGGTTGAGCGCCAATTAAGTAAGTTTTAAAAACGCCATATCTCATAAAACTGAGGGAAAACTCTCTATTTTAGAATTTTTTTTCATACACGCCCTACATTACGTCAAAATGTATTGAATTTATGCTCGAATAGAGCACTTTTGCTACGTCAGCCGAGATAGATTGGTAATCTATTCAACATTCGATTTGGAAACTGAATGTCAATACTCCATAGTTAGCCACAAAACACTCCAAAAATTTGCATGGCGAAATAAAATGAGAAATGGTGGATCTAGCCACTGCACTCATATTGTGTTCGTCACTTACCATTGTTATAAATATTCCAAATTCAGGATTCATCCCGATCGTGTCACCATCGGTGAATAGAAATGTTTTCTTTTTCTCTTTTTTGGCGGTCAAAACCACTGCAACTTGTTGAGCAGCCACTGACAATACCGGAAGCTCAATACGATTGAACTCATCGAAGCAACCCCAAGAGCCAGATTGAGCTAAACCTTTATAGATGCGGCCTAAGCCTCTAAAACAAGACAAAAACAATAAATTAAGTAAATCTAAATACAAGGAAAGATAATTTGGTGATTTACAGTAAAAATACATACAAAAAGTGTACATTATCGTTTTACACTTAATTAGAGCTAAATACTCATACAATTTATTGTTTAAGCAAAGTTGTATGCCTTATTACTGTAAAAATAGATGAGTGTAAAGAGTAATATTTTTTAACACGGCAAAAGTTATATTTATGTTTGCGCCTTCAAAAGATTTATTATCTATGCTACAAATAATAAATACAATTTTAATACCTGTAATCCATTTGGTCCGAGCAATTAAATACGACCACGTATTTAGCCAACGTCTTGCCCATGTCTTTAACCGTTTCCGTTTTCCCAGTGCCCGCTGGACCACATGGCGCACCACCCATACTCAATGTCAATGCCTGGGCAAGCGTGATGTAGCAACTACAAACATATATACATACATAGATAGATAGATAGATAGTAGAAGTAAGAGTAACGCATGGGAAATCCCCAGCATTTTGTAAATGGAGCAATGTTACGACTTGAGTGGAAATGGCGAAAATTAAAAGGAAAAAAAGAAAAAAGCAATAAATTTATATACGAGTTGGAAATACATATTTTGATAGCCACGTACATGCAAACGACTGCAACAAAAAAGATAATGATTTATATGTACATATGTATGTATGAAGAATGGCAGAATACGGGGCGACCAAGAAAAATTCACTTTTTAGTATATAATTATTGAGTTTATCAGCCGACATCCCTGACAGCTAGTGCTCACTAATAAAATTAACTAAGTAATTTATTTAATAATGCTAATAAATCTTAATAATAATAATATAAAAAAATATAAAACTACACACGGCAATGATTGCTTGCTCCAAATAAAATCGACAAAAAGTGTCGTTAGACTATACAACCGATATTCCGTTGTCCGCGCCAGAAAGTCTTCCCTACTTAATGGGTTGTTGCATACAAAATAAATGCACCAAAGCTCTGTTTAAAAGAAACAAACAAAAAGGGCAAAGTTGAAGAATACTGACATACCGTGGACTGAGGCTAAGTGGATAGAACGCCTGGCTTCTGCATCAACACGCCTACAGGTACTCAGGCTCGCATCCCAGTTGCCGAAAAGCTTAGAATTGGTAATTCAGAACATGTCCAATAACCTCGGTCTATGTAGTTTAGCTATTTTTCCTAATATTAGTAATAATATAATAAATTAAGCAGAAAGGAAAACCTTTCCATCTTTTTTATCTCTTCTATATAATCGCCATAAATTTTAATGTAAATATTAAGCCTACACTTATACCGAATTCTCCAAATAGTCTTCAAAATCTTGTTTTTTAATACAAACAGGTTCCGTATTACCTACAAAATCTATCTCCGCGTTGCTGTTATACACCTTTCTTCTCGAATTTCATTTTTTAATTTTCGAAGCAGCTATGATGTACGAGTTGGTGGAGAGCGACGAATAAATGGAATATCACAAAATCTCGGCTGCCATTTCAAAAATGCTTTATTTCAGAATAAGTATCAGAAACAGTCTTTGTCAATTGTATTTCATGAATACCCTATAATCACAAAATGTATTGAATTAATGCTGAAACGAATTCTTGTACAAATGCTGAAGCGGAACATTCTTTAAACAAATGTATACAGAGCGTTTTTCATATTTTATTGAAATAGGGCAAATTTGCTGATATACTTCACTCAGCAGAGGATACTGGTATTCTTCGTATATTAGCCAACAGAAAAATTTATATTTACTGAGCTGCTTCATCTTGACTAGTAATAAGCTCATAATGCTAGACTCGATGTGATATCGAAAAGTAACACTTTTAAAAGTTTTTACTGAAAAAAATACTTTGTCGATACCCAATACCTCTGCACAGAAGAGCTTTGTGAAATTTCATACTTTTTCTTTAAATTTACATATTCTAATATTAACAGAATTTTGTAGTTTTGTCTTGCTCAAACTTTTATCCTTCCCTTCTTATTGGAAATGGTCTATTTAATGGCATAGCATTTCATGGTCATTGGAAAAATCAATAAAGGAACTGTGGTCATGGGCTTTGATTTGGCTTTTCATATTCTCATTTGCGGTATGGAATTGAACGTGTTGAAGAAATTTTCCGCAGACTTCAGGTGTCATTCTTCCGCTCTGGTGTTTATTTGCTGTTCATGGAAAAATTATGTTTATTGCTTATGAAGCCATTGTTTCAAGTTTTGCCTCCTAAATCAAGTCAAACCTGAGTTCATTTGCATGGTGCCTACTGTTTTTCTAAACACAACAGTATCAAACACACGTAGCGTCCATTCTCTTAGTTTACATATGTATTTGGCATTTGTGGTATTGTCATTTTTATATTAATATTTTTGCGGTGTATTTTTTAATTGCTTGCACTGCTCCTTGAGAACACCTAACGATACATATATGTACATATTGTAACGAATTTAGGGAAATTCCGCTTATTTGGAACCTGCTACTAACGTTCGAATCGGAAAACTGTTGAATAAATAACTCCAGTATTCAATAATGCAAAATGGCCTTTATTAAACTACTTTGAGAGTACTTCACAATAACACTTATACTTCACAACCAATAGCGTGCTTAAATCAAACTGATTATTGATTACTCAGCTTGCGCTGCTTTTATACTCTCCGTTGCTTCATTCGCATATTTCTACTAAAGTCTAGACGTTTCGCCTTCTAGAACTGCTGTATCTCCTGCTTGGTAATTGAGCTACATATATGCGTGGGCATGTGTGAGTAACAACTTCGGCTAATGACACCATCTGTGTGTGAGTTATCTCTTCGTTGCCTTTTATATATGTGTGTAAATGATGATTGATGTGTTCATGTATATACGAGTGGCTGCTTCATGTTTTTTTATTGTTGCGTGATTATTTATTTAGTATCAGCTTAGTGATGCTAATATTCGTCACAATATACTTGTTTATACCTAAGAATTCTAAGATTTAGAGTTTGGCCATAAAAGGAGCGCGAAAATTTCAGCTTGCCTATATAAAGATATAGAACTCTCCATGGTTAACTCTATGAGACCATTAACTCAAAAATGAACCAATCACACTTTCATGTTTCTGGCAACTTCTTTCTTTGCGATTATGGGTCCGGATTTCTTTTGTAGTGGTTATTAAATGCCCGATTTGGTCGTCTTATTTGTCAAAACTCTTAGCGAACTTATGGTTGAACCCCTTATTCCCAGCAACATTGAATGTTTTACCAACAGCAGAGCGTGAAATTGCAAAAACACAACGCAAATTGTAGCAAACTGTCTAAATTTTGACATTACCTCGCTTTCTCCCCAGGTGCTGTTGGTAAATGCATATGTTTGTAAATGTGTATCTGTATGTAAATTTTATTGTAATGACATAAGAGCGCATTTAAAAATATATCCTGACATTTAGTGAACTGCCTACAAATCAGTTTTCACAGTTTTTTTCACGGTATTGTACATAATTATGTACGTATGTACATACATATGTATCCCTACGGTGCTTTTTCGTTGTTTGCGCTCCTGAAAAATTTTTTGGGAAAATACCTAAACGTTATGTCCCGAAAATGCATGGCCTTAATATTTATCTGTACTGGTATGCCCTTAAAGTGGAATGCTGTACAAAGTCCCCGTAGTGGTGATTAGACAGGATAGAAACACGTACACCGAAAGATATGAAGCTAGTAAAATCAAAAAATCAGATTTGTTGTTTTTGATTTATCAGTTAGTTATATTAACGGAATTTTTAGTTAAGAGGACATCTTTTATTGCTTCTTTTGTATCAATTTGTGTTTGGCTTTTGACTTCATTTTGTGATTCGAATTTCACGCCGCGCACCAACGTAGGTGTATTTTTCTATTTCCATCTCTCTTCCATGTCTGTTTATGTTACAAAGTAGCTCGCTAGCTTCATAAGAAAAGGTGCTAAGTCACTTAATTGAAATTTTACAGGAGACAAATAAAACTCAATAACTTTTGAAAGAAAAATTTTCTTCTAGAACTTTAAATGCACATTTTTGAGCTATGTGGCAGTGAAATGATGTTTATTAGAAAAAAATAATAAAAGAACGTATAATGGCTTCCAATTAGCTATTAATTGACTTAGCATTTTTTCTACTACAACAAAAAGACAAAAAATTCTACTTAGCACTAGAAATAAATAGAATACTTTACGTTTTAAACATAAATAGGAACTTCCTTATTGTTAAACAATTTAAGTTAGATATACACAGTCCTTTTTGTTGCCGTAAAACTAAAAATTATTAATGTATGTTTGTTTAATGGTGTGTTCAGTTTTATACTTATATTTTAGAATTCATGAGCTTAACACCGGCTTATAATAATTGAATTTCAATTATTATGTTTTCTAAGAGAAACTGAAAAGAAAGAAACATTTACTGGCATATTGCGATGGACCCATTTCGAAAACCGCCAACGTGATCATCATCAGGCAATTTTGTAATGTTATCAAAGGTTTCACTGGGATTCGAACCGTGAATCACATGGTGGAACTGCAGTAGCCTTTAACCATCAGGCATCCTGCTGGTATTTGTCTTCATGCTTAATTCAGTTTTTCTCATTTCTACACTAACAACACAATTAAGACATTTACGTTGGCGGTTTCGAAATGGGGCCATCGCAATATGCCAGTAAATGTTTCTTTCTTTCAGTTTCTCTTAGAAAACATAATAATTGAAATTCAATTATTATAAGCCGGTGTTAAGCTCATGAATTCTTAAATATAAGTATAAACTGAACACACCATTAAACAAATATACATAAATATGTACAACTGAGCCCGAGTTTACAAAGCTTCTCATTCGCAATGAAGAAGAACTTTACAAAAACAAATCTACATGGCACACAAATCAATATAGAGACAAAATGTCTCAATTGTGTTGTTAGTGTAGAAATGAGAAAAACTGAATTAAGCATGAAAACAAATACCAGCAGGATGGCCTAGTGGTTAAAGGCTACTGCAGTTTCACCATGTGATTCACGGTTCGAATCCCGGTGAAACCTTTGATAACATTACAAAATTGCCTGATGATGATTACGTTAGCGGTTTTCGAAATGGGTCCATCGCAATATGCCAGTAAATTTTCTTTCTTTTCAGTTTCTCTTAGAAAACATAATAATTGAAATTCAATTATTATAAGCCGGTGTTAAGCTCATGAATTCTTAAATATAAGTATAAACTGAACACACCATTAAACAAACATACATAAATATGTACAACTGAGCCCGAGTTTACAAAGCTTCTCATTCGCAACGAAGAAGAACTTTACAAAAACAAATCTACATGGCACACAAATCAATATAGAGACAAAATCTCTCAATTGTGTTGTTAGTGTAGAAATGAGAAAACTGAATTAAGCATGAAAACAAATACCAGCAGGATGGCCTAGTGGTTAAAGGCTACTGCAGTTTCACCATGTGATTCACGGTTCGAATCCCGGTGAACCTTTGATAACATTACAAAACTGCCTGATGATGATTACGTTGGCGGTTTTCGAAATGGGTCCATCGCAATATGCCAGTAAATGTTTCTTTCTTTTCAGTTCTCTTAGAAAACATAATAATTGAAATTCAATTATTATAAGCCGGTGTTAAGCTCATGAATTCTTAAAAATTGTTAAATTAAATTAAGTAAAGGATTAGATAATTAAATAACAAATTATAATTTTGCAGTCTTATTCATTGCCTCTTATCAGTTATAAAAAAAAATAAAATAATAAAATAAAAATTCATTGATACGGTAAGTCATCATAATATTTATGATGATCTTTTGGCAATGTTAGTTTCAAGCATTACAAGTCATTGTATTTTTTATGCGTGATTGGACTCTATTTTGGTAAAGTTTGCTCCAAATCGCACCATTTCGTTGCAGTTACATTTTTATCAATTCATTGTGGCAGTTTTCCTCGAATCATTGAACCTTAACTTAAAAGAAATATTACCATTTGCATTATATTGGAGTGAGCATATGTCTGTTACTTATGCATAACCTTTGCCACGTCCACGATGAATGCTCTTATAAAATTCGATTTTATTGAAATTTGGAAAAATCGTAAATTTAGTAATTCACTTCGTATGGAAATGGCTTTTTGCGAGCTGCCTTGCATATTTCTATGTATTTAGCACGAACATGAATATTTCTTTTTTTATCATACGCTTTATAGTAGAATGAATGCTGTCGGCCTCCATTTGCGAATGTCCAGTTTCCAATAGTTTTTGTTCGATAACAATATTGTTTTTTATGGCTGTATTAATGAGCGCATTACTGAGTAAAGAATTGCGGTTTTGATAACCACACCCATCGCTATAAAAAATTATTTTAATAGGCTTTTCATTATTATTATTGTTTTCAATAAACCAAACCCAAATGCGAACTCTTCGGCGTTAACTCCTCCTTGAGATTCATTCCATAAGAAACAATATCCTTTTTTGTTAATAATATTATAAAATACCAGATTGTGTATCTGCAGTTTAGTTTTATAATATAAGCTACTAACGTTAGATTTTGGTGACATCAGCACTGCTTGAAGATCCGCTGTGAAAACATTTTGTTCTGAAGCTTTATTATTTTGTTTTTCTATTCTTGCCTCTTCTTTCTTTTCTAGGTGAATAGTGTAACCTGCGTGTCGAATACTTCCGACGGATTACGGGCACATATTTCGCTTTGATCCTTCTATGGTGTAAACAAACTGAGATTTCTGCTTTCAAATTCAGAATGAAATTGTGTAAGCGAAAATGGCCGGATGTTGTGAGCTTTACACCAATCCTTTGAACACAAATCATAAATATGTTTTTTTGAGTTCCATTTTGGCAAGAGCTATTTTTTTCGCGTTCCCGAACGGCAGTAATGAGATTCCATTGAGAGAAGGTTGTCAAAATAATTTCAAGGCTTTTTTTCTTCGGATTTGTTTTGTAGTTGTTTTTTTGGCACATTGCTGGGGCCGCTCAAAGACTTCTTGACCCAGTTAAGAACAACCCGTCGACCAATATTCAAAGTGTTCAAAAAAAAATCTTCTGCACACGCGCACATTTTCATTATTGACTTTGAAATGGTATTTCAAGCTGCGAACTCTCTGGATACATCAGGATCGGTACGATTGCGTGGTTGGGAAGGTTTTACAGAATGAACCAACATACTCACATATATTTTTTTGCTTCCAGTCCATGTCCCAGAAATCTTTGAATATCTCCTGCCTTTGTGCATCAGTAACGCTTGCGTATTTCATTGCAGCTTTTCCACTTCTTTGTTTGCATTTACACCTTGCCTTTAATGATTTGCATTCACCCCATCTTCCTTCCGTTTTCCATGGAAGCTTTTGCCTTTTTCTCGTCGCCTTTTATTTGATATTTGAATCCATGCGCTGTTTTCCTCTTGCTTTCTTTTCTGTCGCTATTTAGAGCTGCTTGAAAGAATCATCAGATACACTATTGAATCCATACGGCGCCAGTCCAACTACTCCATCAACAGATTCAATTCCATAATTGTCATCATCGGTGCATTGAAGGCAGACATCTGCTGCATAGTTTTGTCATTATTATCGTCAGTATTCATCGCAGTCTTCTATTAAATAATATTTTTTGTAGAAAGGTCTTTGTTGCACTAAGTAATAATATTTCTATTAATTTAGTGCAATTTATGTACACTACAACAAAGGACGTGTGATTTGACTTAGCGCGCTCTTTTTGGCAACAGATGACTTAGGACTTTTGCACATCATTGCCAGAAGAAAGGAAAAAACAATTGTTTCCATTTTTTCATTTTGCAATCTATATAATTTAAATTTATTTATCGTACTGCATTAAAAGCTAAATTTTTATAAAAAGTTGACTTAGCACCTTTTCTTATGAAGCTAGCGAGCTGCTTGACAGCAACAATCATCTGGGTGGTGTGAAAATAAGGAAAGGAGTAATAATAGCTAAACAAAGGAAATAATTGGTACTATTTTGCTGTCTAAACATTTTTGCACTTATTTTTATTAACAGTTCCAAAAAGAAGTTGATGAGCTATTTTTTCTTTAAATGCAGACAAGGGTAATATAGCATTACGAATAAACAGCTCATAGATCTGAGGAGTGCGAGATATAACGCGGAATACCGAAAACGTCTTTAGTTATTGGGCTAATGAACTCCCTTTTTAATGTTATTTCCAGAAAAACGAATTAAAAACAGAATTTATATTGTAGTGAATTTTGGGAAATTCCGTATTATTATGCACTTTCTGTCAACGTTCGAATCGCTGAACTGTCGAATAAATAACTCCAATATTCAGTATGGCAAAATGGTTTTTATTTACAACTTTACGGTGACGGTAGTGCTTAACAATTACAATTAGCGCGTATTCACTAATAGCGTATTTAAATCAAACAGATTCATTATTCTTCATCTTGTGCTACATTTATACCCTCTGTTGCCTCGTTCCCATATTTCTCCTAAGGTCTACTTTTCGCGAACAGCTGTTTATTAATTTATCCTGTATGTATATGATATTCACGCTTGTCTTCTAGTTATATGCGTGTGTATGTGTGAGTAATAAATTCTGCTTTTACCTGCTGCCTACATGTATGTATGTGAAATAATATCTTTGCTGTTAGCATCGCTGTTTTCATGTACATAAGTATGGTTTTTGTGCAGTTTATTTAGTAGCGTATAGTGATGAACGTAATGCTAATATTCGCCACAATATTTTTGGCATAAAAAGATTCTTTCAAATATTAAAACTTTTATTAAGATTATTTTTCAATGGTTATACTCTGAAGTTGACGGCAGAGTTTGTTTTAATATCCCTTTAGTTTTTGCAGGTCTGCGATAAGGAATGAGACTCTCATACCCGTTATAGCAGGGTATCGTTTTACATTGACATATCATTTGGATGTGGCGTCCTGTCACACGTAGCAACTGAAAACCTTCAGAAATATCAAACCCTTGCCCTTACTTTAGGTATACTTTTCTGGAATTCCCCAACATTGTAAGCTAAATGAGGTGAGGTATATTACGTTTGCCTGCCACAATGTACGAACAAGAAAACCGTGCATTTTCATTGTCGTCCTGATGAAAATAAAAATTTTTTAACAGGAATACAAATTATTTTAAATTATTACATAATTAATCAGTCATCACAGATCCTGTTTTTGATAGGTTTTTCAGTTTGGTCGTTAAAACAAACTTCTGGTAACACTATGGGGCGGACGGGTTATTCAGTCTATGTGAGGTCCTCATGGACCGCCAGTTCAACCCAACCTAACCTACATAATTAAATGAAATGAAAATTTCAAGATCTGTTTATGAATCTTAAAGTAAATTAGAGAAAATGTAATCTATCTTCGATTAAATTGTGACTACTTTGGGACGATGGAGATGATTCGGTTGGATTCTAGATCATGTCCGAATCTTTTTTTTTTATCGTTTGGACTATTCCGTGGCCATTTGCTTTAGTTTAATTTGGATTCTATTTCCTGTTATTTCGGGAGTGTTTTCAGATTATTTCGGAACTGTTTTGGGATTGTGTACAATATAGCTTTCGGAAGTTTCGAGCTATATATCGGACTTTCGTAAATGTTTTCGGCATCATTTCAGAAAATATGTGCGAACACTTTTGGGATGATTTCGGATTGTTTTCGGGAATCACTTGAAAATACTTGGGGATCGTTTTGGAATAACTTTCGGATCTAACTCGGGATTGTGTTTGGGATAATTACAGGACTAACTCAAGGTTGTCATTTCAAGATAACTTGATGATTTTCCCGAATTGTTAGGAAACTTGGGACAATTTGGTAACAACTTCGAACTCGTTTTCGAAATCCTTAAGAGATTGATTTTGTAATTAACTGAAAAAAATATATCCAGTATATCCTTCATGAAAGAAAAGTTTTCACTTTTGCGAAGTCCTCCACATTTCAAATAGTACGTTTTTTACATATATGTATATATACATACATGCATAGTACGTAGGCGAAGGTGCCAAAGTGCATTAATACATTCCTCTCTTTAAGCTTACCGAATCTGTTAACGGCGTAATCACCAAACGATCCGTACAACCAAATACTCATTTTGATATGTAAATGTGACATCTGTTACCGAAATCCAGGTCTTATCCAAATCCTCTTTAAAAAAGAACGGCACTGCTTTAGCCACATCAAATGATCAGTGTCGCGCTGACTGTAATATTCATGCGACACTGAAAAGCATACATACAGTACATGTAAATATTATAATAACATAATATAAATTTTATTTACATCGTACAGATGTCATTAAAACATGTTCATGAAACAAAATATCTCTGTGCAATCTTTGTAGCCTCACCACAATATATACGAATATGTCCGCGCTGCGTGTACATGAATGCTGATTATAATGGTTTCAAAGTTGTACGTTCCATTGTTCGTTACAATTTCTCGATTGTTTGATGCATCAATGTCTTTTAGAATTTCAAGCAAATTATTAGTCGTCTCCTGACATGACTTGTCGCTCTCAGATGCTCTGGCGCTGCATCAGCGCCAGATTTCTCAGAAGGGCGTCGCGTGTCCACAATCATCGTTGTATATATAAGCCCCAGAGAAGTGCCAATTTGCGCTGGTGACCTTTTCTAAAAAATCCCAACACACGTGAATATTTGGATCATTTATAGATTGCGTAAGCAAGGTAGCGGATGTGATAAGCATCGATGCAATGACTGCTTGTGCTGTGACTCAGCAACTGAGTAATAGCACATGAGTCTCCACAGAACCCCATCGGCAGCGTTTTGAAAGGGTGCGTCTACACGATCCAACTGTGATCATTTCGCCCATGCGTCGATATTATGCCATAGCATTTTATTATATTCAAGGACCTAGCGTGAAGTTTATCTTTACGCGTGCCGTATTTGAATCGAACATGAGAGAAGGGGTAAATATGGCATTGCTTATTTTGTGTGTATTGTGATGAACGAATCGGAGCGTTGTCCTAAATGAGTCTGCTCACGATGACAGCGCACGGATCAGGAGTCCAAGAGAATAGCACGCGGAACATCATACTGTTAATGCGCTCCAAATTAACCACTTACTGACTTTTGACAAAGTCTCCGGCTGTTCACTGTCAAACATGCGGTTAAAAGATTTGCTTATCAAGTGAGATCATCACAACACATCACAGGCCACGGTACGCTGGCGTTTCGTGTGCCCGTGTGTCATGTGAATGTCTTTGACCACATGATTTTTATCGATTTTTGAAAACGCTATCGCTTCCTTGGCAACATGCTTCGCTATATCACCACCACAAAGACCGCTTACCAGTAAACCACCGGAATATTCTTTTGCACCAGCAACCAACGCTCCGAAATCTCAGTTCGAGTTCGAGAGATCATAACCCATCTAATAGTAGCCTTGATGTGATAGCCCTTTTATTAACTACTATGTTAAAGCATCAAAGTGGATCTGTACATAATGATTGTCATGATTGTGAACTCTCACTGTATGAACAACTTATGTTACGAAGATCGGTGCGTTGTAACGATATGGACAGTAGCGAACCAACACCACATCAAACATGTCTTCCAGCTGTCGATTGAGTCTTCGAGCCGTTGTATCGACCACGCATGGACAGCAGCTCACACGCGATTATTGCAAACTCTATGAACTGCATTCGGTGCTAGACTGGACCCTCTTCGTGACTTGTTTTGAAACTTAGCCTCAATACATCTTTACTCTTCATTGCTCATAGCTAATGACCAATACGTTACTCATCAGATATCCTCTTTGTGCTGACAGCAACGGCGCTTCCAAGATATTTTATCAAAGAGAGAGCCGACTCCGCTTTAGATCACAATACTCAGAAAATATATGGTCGTCAGCATCCATTATGCGCTGCCAGTGACCAGAGGGCTGGTGTGGTGGTGGGTTTCGAGTTGCACTTGTTTGCCAGCACATACCCAACATAGCGGGTCACATATCATTGAAATTCAATCAGATGTCTTTTTAAGTGCATGAAAGCGCCATTCTTTCAACCTTTCGGTAGCTTTACCACAGCGTGACTTTTTGTGAACAAAGTTTCACATTATGCTCGTTGTATTAATGTCTTACTTCTGGCGATGATTCTACTTCATGTGCCAGTGTATATCGTAGTAACTGCTCACACGATCGATTACATCATTGTAAGCTTATAGAGTTTCTGCACTGCAGATTTAGCGTGCACTTGTACGATATTTGGCCACACTCGGGATAATCTATCGTTTGTGGTATAAACCACATAGCTCTTCACCGCTCTGTGAAGTTTGCAACGACGCACAGCCCTTCAACGACGATTTTGAAATATATCAAAGACGATCCGAAGCTTGTCGTGCGCTGCGGTGTTGTCAGTCCAGCGTGTGCATCGGTCCAGCTGTTGGCGATACTACCATTTACGATACTGTCTTATTTATCTTGTCTAAAGTCGCGAAATATATTCTTAAGGTCTTCCTGGAAGGATGGCTGCAGATCGAGCAAGTTTGACTTGGTTTGAAAGAAGCGAAAAGCGCGCAGACCAGAGAGAGTTTGGACTGTGCTATGACGCAAGTTGTCGCCAAGGATGTGCGAATATGCCTCTCGTGTCTCACTTGAACTTCGTACCGGGTGAGCACATTGAAGGCTTCTGAAAAATTTGAAAATATTTTAAACATCTGTGAAGTCCAGCAAGAATAAATAACGCCTTATCCTACTTCAATTGGATCATGCGCAACTCCATGTCGACTTCTTGTTCTCTGATTTTACTTAAAGTTTCCTAACCATGCGCACATCATCAAGATCACGTATTGGTCGATGCCAATTTACGATCCATTTCGTTAATTACTGCATAGACATAGTCCATCTCTTTTATTATATTTCTTCTTCATGGCCTGTCCATTTTATGATTACAAGCTGAAAGATTTACATACATACATAAATGCTTGAAGAACTTCAAAAAATATTTAATTTAGACATATTTAACATAGTTAGGCATACTGTACTAAAATTCTGATGCACTAAGCATTCTACCAGCACTCAGAAATGATATGTGATATTGTTGCTGTTTCCATAAGGCTTTACTTATATTTTAGTTTTATAGAACTTTAAACAAGTGGAAATGGAAATATAGCGCACTATGCCAAAGTACTAATAGAATAGCACTTGGAAGGAGAGCCTCATCTTTATCACTGTTAGTCAACTAGTTCACGGACAGGCGTAAGTTGAAGTGGGGAAGGTTGGTTGAGTGGTTTTTCTGTAAGATGCTCGTTGCAAGTCGTAATTTAAAGCTACTCGATTACTGTAGCGTTCGAAGCGAAAGTTGTCGCGATTATGGATAAAGTGGATGGGATGCTATTCAGTGCTTTCTATGGGTCAGAATGGTTAGAGAATTTAATATCTAGTCACATAGGCAGCGAGTGATCGAGACTAACTCAGATCTCTTATCCGGATGGGTTCACTGAGCCAGATGTATATGAGACTATAGGGAATTCGTTATTCCCTTCAGAACTTGTAGACTTCTCCAGTATAAATAGCTCAGCAAAAACTGGGCAGGGTCAGTTAAGTGGATGGCAGGCAGTCTGCCGAAATAACTGATAGCTCACTATCCATGAGGAAGTTCTTGATTTTCTGGAAACCCTTACCTGTCGGAGCTGCTTGGAGGATGATGAGGGGGTACTATTGCGTTACGTGACTATCAGCTTTTGCCACAAGGGAAAAATATTCCGTTTTCAGTTGACTTGGATCTCCAGGTGAAAACTGAAAGTTGCACCCAGTAAGGAGACCACTGAAAGAGCAGTAATCCTTTTTACTTTTACTATGTGGGAAATTAAACCAGACCAGTTAGTTTAGAGACCGTCTGTAGTATATTACTACCCTCGCTAACGGCCGACTGAAGGTCAGAGGTAATGATGCTAATGAAGAGCTTGTTGTCTAAAGAGCGGGTCAGTGTAGCACAATCTCGTTTTCCGTAAGCCATCGTGAATTCTTCCTAAAATACTGTAATGGCCAAAACTGATGTCACTTCATGGCTGGGCTGTATTCGTGTGCCGCGCTCGCAAGGTTAAGACTCCAGCTACTAAAAGCGACACGACTTGCTAGATCTCGAGGAAACAACTAAGATTGGTCCCTGAAAACTTCTAGTATTTGGCAAGAGATAAGTCCTGGTACCTAAATGGAGTTTTTCAGTTTGTTCGTCAAGCGAATTCTGGTAAGACTATGAACACATTCAGTCTATGTGAGGTCTTTATTGGCTAGCCAGTTCAACCTAATCTAACAATATCAGAGCTGCCTTCAGTCTAACGCATTACAATTTGCTTTGAGTTAACCACATAAGTATATTTGAGTTAGGTTAAATATAACTTTAAGAGCCAGCAGATGGGTATTACGTCCGCCGTGCACAGCCAATCACTTCGGGTTTCTTAAGGCCAAAAATTTACGCAGGGCTGCATTCGAATAGTAAAGGGGCAGTTATAGCCCTCTTGGTTCTGTCCTCGGCATGTTTGTTCCGCTTCTGTTTACTGTCCGTTTAAGGACGGCAGCATAAAAGCCGGTTTTTATAGCGCTCCGTGATTATCAGTCAACGTCGAATTAAGTTTTGCCTCTGGACGCGTACTTTGTTAATATCTGTATCCCAAACTTGATTGTAAAATCTTTCGCGGTAAAAGTAGTTTCATTTACGGCTCATGATAACCGTTGTTAAACGTTCCTTAGGTACATGTCAAGAAACACGCACGGAGCGAAGCCCTAGAACGTACCCCTCTTCTTTACCTTTGTGGTGATAGCGGCTGCAAGGGTTTTTACCGTTGGAGTATGCATGCTGAGAGCTGGATAGTGTACAAGTGCTGATCATATATCTCGCTTTCTAAGCTTTTGAGGAGAAACGACAAAATATTGATCGGCCTGAATTTATTCGGGGTTTTGTCATGCGAGGTCTTTCCTCGTTTGGATATGAATACTATCTTTGCCTCAGTCGCAGATTTCCATCCGAATTTTACAGAGAATAATTTATTTTATTTTATCTAAGCTTTAGTGAGAGTTTGTCTATAGAAAATCCGAAGACTTTAACTTGTAAGTACCTTTTTTTATACCCTTCATCATTTAAGTAATTGTCTAGCCCCGTCCGACTTCAATAAAATATTCATAATTATAAAATGAGCTCTAAATTGTCCTTCAGAAGGACTCTAATTGCGCGTGAGCCATAATACGTAATGTTGCGTAGTAATTTGTTTGAACTTAACGAAAAGCAAATCAATAAATTTCATAGCCAAATTATATTTGCACAAATCAGTTCGTTTATGTCAATCCCTGATTGCTTCTTCTTCTTCCTAAACCATTTATTAAAAAAAAAGTTATTCCCAATTGACCAATTACGCATAGCCGCCTATCATTCATTTCACTTACATACACACACTCATATATACAAATATTCTTACATTTGATTTCGATAGCCAGGCCATATTTTAGCCGTTCATTGTAGACGGCTATACATTGGCCGAAGACTTCCATTTCAGGTTCCACCAAAAGATTAGCATCCAATTCTGCCAAACAGCGCAAGGTGGTCTCGACTCTTGTAAGCCGAATTCCATTAGCTGACGCGTTGTACGATCATTCTTCCAGAGAAAATGATACGGCTTCCAACGTCTGATGTATATTTGTATTTCGGGTTTTATATTCTTAGTGCAATTCGATAACAAATTCAACGCCTTTGCCACTTCTTTGTTATCCATAATGGCGGCATAAAATGACTTCAGCATATGCGGCATTTGGGGACGCTCTTCGGATGCTAGAGTATAGAGTTTTCGGCGACGTGCGCGATTTCCAGAATTATGATTTCGTCCAACGCGAGGTTGTGGTGTTGTGGATACTTGCTGGGAAAAAATGTTGAATATCATCAAAGTAGATAAGCTTTCTTAATAATATTACCGGCTCTTTACCGCTATTCCACTGCGCCACGCCCTTTGCAATGCCAGTGATATTTTTACCAGCCGTTATGAGTATTTCCTGTAATTCATCCAAATTCGGTTTGATCACCACGTGCGGAATACGCAGCTGTGCGTGCAAAGCGAATATCGGCTTCTTTCGGTATATTTTCAGTCTCATCGGCAATAAAGCGACGTCTAATGGTGTCCAATGTACCGCGTATGACTTTAATCAGCACATCAATTACTTTTCGGCTATAATAGCGCCGCATTTCAACAACCGCATTACACACCATATCCTAATAAAATCACGCAACGCAACGCAATAAAAGTTGTGAAGCACTTTCTCATTACGTAATTAAGTTGCCACTTACCTGCATGCCTTTGGGCAAACTTTCCGTGGTGGAGAGGAGTGTTAATGGATTCTCAAAGCAGGACCATAAAATGCTCCAGTCTTGCTGCTGATTAGCAGCACCACCGCCACTGCCGCCACTCCCACTTCCACCTTTTTCCACTGGCACCTGCAGTTCCACCGGCTGCGGCACCATTCTCCTCTTTCTCCTTGCGTACCGATGATGGTTGCGTTTGATTTCGTGATGTTGCTAGCACAATAAAGATGAAAACACATTTAATATGTTTGTCCATTAATCTCGATAATATCCATAAACATAGGTATGTGCGTATGTAAACCGAGATTTATTCAACTCAAAAAGGTACTCACCATCAAATAAGGTGACAACATCAGCACCAGCGATTTGCTTAAATGTTTCTGTCGCTTTATCAACCAAATTCAGTACTTCTTCCACGGCCTCCGAAATCATTTGGCTTTTGCGGTTCAATTCAATGGCTGCATGTCTAAAAGGGTGATAAAAGTAATATTATTAAAATGTATTGTTTTATGTTAGGTTGAACCGGCCGATGAATAAAAACCTCAAAGAGACTGAGTATGTCCATAATATTACCAGAATTTGTTTGACGATCGAACATAAAATGGGAAATAAGAAAGATTTTATGGAACCCAACTTAATTTCTATTTTGATATCTGGTAACTCTGCCGCACCAACTAGGCGAAGCTTGCTCATCTTACGAAGATGAGCACATATATAGCTCAACCTTTTCTTCCTACAGCCGGCGGTTCCCACATTTTTGTTACAGTCGAGGCTTAATTTATAATCATGTGACCTCAGATGCCCTATTTGTCATTTTTCAGTCTTTAAAGACATACGCCACGTTTTAGTCGATCCAATTTGTTAAGGCCGGATGTGCTTCAATGTAGTTGAGTATACTTTTCCATTATGAATTAGCTATGATTGCTCGTTTCGAGATGTTCAACGCCCCGACAATTTCCAGGAAAACCCCGGGGCATATTCATGACCACCTTAACCAGTGCAGTATCTACTGACTTACCTTTAATGTAAGCATGTTGTGCTAAAGAGAACAATGTTTCATCTATTATTGACTTAATATATATATCTATTAATCTCTACAGGGTTTGGGCGGGAAAATAGTCAAACTGATAGGCCTATAGTCTTTCGGGTGTAAATGACTTGTTCTTCCCGCTTTCGGTATAAAGACTATTCGCGCTGTTCTCCAAGAGTACAGGACGTGGTTCAGTTTTACGCAGCCATTGAATCCACTCCTTTCCCATTTAATTATCAGATGCAACGCATGTCTCCCTTTTATTTCTCACAAACGGATTGCGACATCCACCGTATATGATGGAGTGTCCCATTCTCCTTTGCCAAGTCAATGGGGCATGAGAGAATGTTGGCGATAGCCCCGACGCGGTTTACGCAACAAAAATATATAAGTGTGGAATCTCATTTTGCATACAATATTCAGACTAAGACATTTGAGATCAACTTAAGGATAAGAAGGTAAGGACAATAAAATGTCTACCTTTCCCATTTTATTCTATTTATTTTATTCATAATAAGAATATGGGCGTCGGAACAATGCAGTGGAATTTACGAGTTTATTATTAAATGTTATAGGAACTCACCTGCATGCATCCTCACTTTTCTCTAAAAATTCATCCACAGTCCATATTTCGTCCTCTAAATAAACAACAGAAATTCAAGTTAGCTCACATTAAAGTATACCAAAAGCTCCAGCGTTAGGGTGGGTCTATTGTTATGATACAAAATTATGTTAAGTACATAAGAATAATAACATAAAATTAAGGGTCTTAATTGCTACAACGGGCTATAAAAAAAGGAGACAACTAAGGAAAGCAAATTAAAGAAGAACATATACCATAACTATAAAGCAGAACCAACTACGAGTGGAAATGGACAGTAACAAATCGCTGATAGATAACTAAGGTCGAAAAAATTTAAAAAAAGTTACATGTAATCAGATAATTGAATTCGGATGTGCAGAAATTTTGAGATTGCTTAAGGGGCATATTATGTATAACGCAACGAGTAATTTTTCTCGTGTCAACCGAAACCTGAGTGCAATGGTGAAATTTTGTGTATTATATAGTGGTGAATGTGAATCTGAGTGACTGCGACGTAAAGCATCACGTCGCCATACACAATCCAGCCCTAAAAGTACGAAAAAGGAGCTTTCGGCTGCATTCACTACGATGTACAATGGCTGTAAGGGCATTAATTTTAATAATATAGTTTAAGTCCGAAAAAACTATATATGCCGATTAAAATGTCACTGGAAACAAAATCCACCATTTAAACCGATCGGTCCACTTTAGGTCATTCCAATTCCCAACGGATCCCCGGACATATTGCCTTATATGCTTATGGTGTATGTGCTCCTCATAAGCAACCGAGAAATTGGCCAATAGCTAAGACGGAGACCCGCCCTACTTAAAAATTCCTAATAATATAGAAATACAAAGCGCGATATACCTACAAATAGATTATGACGAGCTTCTCTTCGAATTTCCGTCGTGCTTGTTTTTAATTTTCCTACGATTTGGCGGGACGGGACCTACATGCTTTAGGCCGATTTCGAACTGCCTGCACTTTTAAGATTTCGCGCAAATAGGGAGCATGAGCAAAAGTTCTCATTAGCAGAGTCAAATGTAACTCTTTTTGCGCCTCAACTCGCCAACTCGTTAGCTCTACTCCACTCGATTTCGGCCACAGCACATTGGTTAAGATTACACTGTACAACAGCGATTTTACAACAAAGGAAAAATGGTACTTTTCTGAATGGTGGCATTGCAAAGATATATTTTTCTGAGCAAGCATAAACTTGTTTGTTTTTATTTTATATTTAAAATTTTTCATCCGCATTTTCACTTCTGGAGTTAAAAAACGGTAAAAGTCTAGAACAGGGGTCGACTGCTAATACGCGTCCAAAAATATCGAGAGAGGTGTCAAAGATGCGTATTAATCTCGACAACAATAATCCGAATCTGTCGGGAGATATTTGCAGTCGAAGTTGGCAATTTTCATGTCTTTGTTGTAATGTTGTTGTGCACTGAAAGAAATTGTGTACGAATTTCATTTTGATCCCACCCATTGGTGGACCGGCCAGGGTAATTTTTTATAAGGGTGCCGAAGGCCGCCAACGCAGAAAGGTGTTCTGCGCAAAAATACTATGGATTCCATTCCCGATTCGGAGGGACCCGTGGTCATTTTTCGGTTTTCGTTAATATCTTTTAAACACATGAATTTTTATTTCTGCTTTCGGATTATAATACTGATGTCTAGACCTGTTCTAGACTATTGCAAAAAACTATAGAAGGGCTGAGGTGTAGCATTGAAATGTAAGTATAAAATATTAGGTTTGTTTTGAAATACTAATTTTTAAAAGATAACAACAACTTGACTAAAGACCCCTTGTATTCATAATGAAAAATAACTCAGACATTCTGGACTATACGTGTGCTCAGTTAAGTAAATAAGCTTCGTAAAAATACCACAGTTGTCTAGTTTTGTTTCACTGTATTATTTTTTTTAAATATGGTTGCCGCTCAGCAGTGGGTTTTGACTTTGAGGGCTTGCTGTCATGAAAAGCTTATCAGTAAAAAATCACCTAACTTGCAGACGCTGTTGTAGGAAAAATGAGAAACTGTCACGCCACAAATTGGTAAGAGGCTCGGCCTAAACCTCGCACCAAAGTGTTATGTATATTATTTTTATGATCTTTTTCTAAATATATATTCCTGGGTTTTAAAAATTTGTGGGGCCATGTTTTTCTAACAAGTCTTAATGCTAAACTGGGTATGTATTGCGTTTTAAGATCCGTGATTGAAATCCATTTTTTAAATCACAATAGCTCTGAAATGGTGGATCAGACTATTGACAAATGTGAATTTGCGACATCGAACACTACACCTGAGATCCATAATTTATTATAATTTTTAGAAATAGTTTTAGTTACATAGCTGCATGAGTGAAAAAGGTTTTCAGTTACTGATAGTATAACATAGTACGGGCCCTGATTCGATTTTGCAACATCCCGTAATACATACAAATTAAGTTATAAATATATACACATGTTAATAATATAAAAACTGTTTGGAGAAATTCATGTCATACCCATATACTCCTACATATATACCTACACAAATGCATAAGTACATATATAGGTACATACATACTACTTTGGAACTAATTAAACGTATCCTACCTCCAGGGAGGACTTGTAATGAGACATCCTGCATCCACATGAGAACATTCAAAATACGATTGGAGTAGATATCGTGGACACGTGCAACTAATACATTGAACGTTTCGATGGCGCGTTTGCAACGTTCATAGAACTCCGTCCAATTCTGATGAGTCCACTTTAGAATAAACCAAAACAAAAATACACAAAATTAAAACATGCAAAGTTGGTAGCACATACATATGAACACACATCATACATTTATCAAATTATGTCTACTATAATACCATTTAATGGTATTCCTATGTCAAAAAACTGACTGTTCCTAATATAAGTTTACGAAATATACTTCCAATATTCAATGAAATAGTGCCAACTTACATTTATAGTATGAAGTCCGGGCTTCAGCATTGCTGTTAGACGCACTAATTGTGGTAGAAACAATGGACGTACTTCCAATTTAACGGCACGCACAGTTGACAGAAACATTTTTATCAAACACTGTTAGGAATAAAAAATATAAAAAACAAGTAAAGCAATATTAATCCATCTGATTCCATATATTCAAAAAAAACGATATTTATCAAAATATTCGAAATCTGCTGCGCTTTCATTAGACCACGTATCAAAGCCAGAACAATGCGGTGAAACGCAATGTTGAGGCAATTTATGTCAACGACTAGAAAACTCTTTCAAAAAGTTAAGCACAGTCGACTCGTACGGGGTTGTGGTGACCACAGATGTAGCTATAACGACAACAATATTCGATTAGTACTGTCAAAACCTACAGACAACAAATGAGCCGTAGAGAAATCTCTCTGGCTAAATCATACAAAACGGTACTTTCGCTGTTCAATAGAAAAACAAAAATCTTCTCCTACACCTCTAGCAAAATTTACTTGTGACGTCTTCGATTAGGTAAAGTATTCTAGTCTTCGTGTATTAGATTAAAAAAATGGTTTAGTTCTCTGAAATTTTATATCCGTGTTTTCATAGTTTGATGAAACAAGAAGCTTCGTTTAGAAGGGTCAGCTTAAGCTTCAAATTTAGGAGAGTTTTTTTGCTACTTTTTTCACCCAATCTAATGAACATAATAAGGTTGTAGTTGTTGCTGAATATTAACTATGTTCGCCTAACGATAGAAATTTAGACCTAATTATAATACAGGGATTCAAGGGAAATACAAAGCTTTATAGCTTAAAAAGCTTCCGAAACAACATTGTTCAACCTCACCTATGCGAGAGGAATCCTGTTACAAATATGTATGTATCATACACACATTTAGCAGGCGAGGCTCTGGCGACCCTAAGTTCTTCATAGAACTAGGGGTGGGGACGGGATGGCCTAGAAAGTTTAATGTGGTCATATATATTCGTTCCGAGATGGTTGGTCTAGTACCTCGATGGTGTTTGTGACCGGAACGTACAGGATCTATATCCGGTAAAGGACTATCAACATCGATAACACTTCCGCAAAAACCTTAAGGGAGTGTAATTATCGTTAATACAACAGCAATCTATCATTGGGCGAACAGAGTTAATATAGTACTCTGTATTCCAAACATAACTGAGTAAAAAAAGGCACAGCACACAAGCTCAGCAATGTGCAGCTTCCGATTCGTTTACCCACATTTAATGAATCTTGTATGGTCGTGAAATATATTTGACGGCTCATGAGTGTAGCGGCAACAATTGGTAATTCGATGTTTAATTTGGCCAACATCTTCGCTTCGCGTATCAGCAGTGGAATCGTGATGTAAATTTACAATGAGACGTTCGCCTTGCAGAGCTAAGATTGGTTGTAATAGACAAGCATCCGCCACGCTTACCTGCAAGCAAGCGATAAGGAAAAATAACTGTTTAATTAACCATAATAATTAGAACCTACATCTTGATCTAACCAAATCGATACAATCTCGTTTTCATACTCTTTCAAAGTTGACGTTACATTGTTGTAACGGTTTTCCAAATCCTTGGTCATAGGCAAACCGCTTAACACCTGATGATCAAGTACCGCATCCATTAGTTCTTTCATCAGCGCCTCTAAGGCGCGACTCCAACGTATACGACCGGCTATTGGGGGGAAATTTCGGCAAACAGGGGATCGTCGCGTTGCTTTTGAACATTTTGTTGACACGATCAATTTCCTTATCCACATACTTTATGATGCGCACATATTTCTCATCCATCTTGCTAAGTGGTATCTTCTCGCTAACCCGCTCGAAACGGGTAAGAAATCGTATGCATTGTGGTGTCTCCCACACCGTATCGAAATTCGTCTCGATAAGCGTGGCGATTGTGTCCTTCAATGTGTCTGTTTTATTTATAAAACGTTCGAAATCATCATTAAATTCATTATTCCGATGATCTAAGTAATCGTACTTTTTTCGATAAGATTTCTTTTTTAGCTTCTCGAAGTGATTGTGGCATCTTGTAGGGTTTCGCCCAGCAACAGACCCTCCAAACGACGTTCAAAGAGATGATTGTAATCATCTATGAGATTAAAAAATGCAAATAATTTTGGATAGACGATCACAAAACTGTATCAAATTTTCCAAAAACAAAATTTTCCGAGAAACCAAACGGAGTTTGATTTGGTAAAAATGGTTGCTCTCTAACGGTATAATAGGTTTCGTGGTAAATGTGATTTAGCTTAATGCAATTGCTTAACTTTTGTGCGTATAACATTACGATCTTGTGACCAAATTGTTTCTTTACAACGACAGGTGATGTAGGATTTGCAAGTTTCTATCATTTGGTTTGTGATCTGGAAAAGAGAAAAAATGGAATCAATTGTCGATATCCGTCTTTTGTACAATAATTAATTAAAAATATAGTAAAGCAGCATACAAAACTTGTTTTCATCCTACAATTATACGGCAAATCTCTTTACCACTTTGTTGAAAAAAGAAAACCCTTACTGATTTATATATCGTGAATTGGAGTAAGCCTAAGGGTTCATGAAAAATGGAGTGCTCCTTATTTGAACGAAGACATTTTCCTATTAAGCTGCAAGGCTCCCCCTAAAAATCATCATGAGCACATAAAATGGGAGTCAGGGCTTTCATGTGGTGGAAAGGTTTAGGTTCAGAAGGCTAGTGGATAAGAAGATGGTGGCTCAGATGCGGATGTCGACTACACTGTGTGAGAGAGACGGGACCACACTGAGAGGAGAGTCGTCTAATCGTACCTAAGAGGGGTAGTATTCTTACGTGTGTAGGACCTAAGTATTGTGTTCAGCTGATAAATACAGGGTATGAGAAGGGAAAAAGTCCTTTGAAAACTTTGGGGGATCAAACTGGATCAAATTCCAGGAATTTATAAATATGAAACTTGTCCAATCATTAGGAGCTTACCACTATAGAAGAGTTGTAGGTATACAGGGGTTGAACCCAGCCACTATATAAAGTAATGAATTAAGTATTTCTTAAATGGCAGGCTAGTGGGATTTTAAAGCTAGCAACAATGGCGTAAAGTGGAACGAGTAAAGAAATCTGTTCAGATCTGTAACATAAAATAAGCAAGCAAATGAAAGTTTTCTAAGCGGGATCGGCAGTGATTTGACAAGCACTCCGAGTGTATTTCTGCCATGAAAAGCTCGTCAGTGAAAACTCATCTGCCTTGCAGATGCCGTTCGGAGTCGGCATAAAATATGGGGAGCAGCGGCACAAACGCAAGAGGTGAGTCTATTTTGACTACTTACTTACTACTAACCTATTTGTATGCAACAAAGGCAACCAGCCAACGTTACGAACAGAATTAGAGAGGAAACTCATAGATATCACCCTGGCCACAGACTCTCCCACTGTAAGAATCGATACTGGAGAGTGTCAGACACATGCTCCTTCTCAGATCCCAGTAGGATACTCTTCAACATCGATCTTGAAGTGGAAGTTCCCGGCCATATAGAATCCAAGAAAAGCAGATGAACAAATATTCTGAATTACTTTCTCACAAACTGGCATCACGGAAATGGAAGTCAGACGGGGAGCTATGATATAGACAAAGCAGTAAACCGACTGACAAAGATATTAACAAGCACTTTTGAACTCCTACGAGACCACGGGTAAGACTAGAACTACTGGTGGAAAACACGAGCTAGCCAACTCAGGTCAACAACAGAAAATTCTTCAACAAAGCCAAAAATAGCCGGCTGAAGAGGACTGTGCATGCATGGTAATAAATAAAAATAAATGTAAGGCGCGATAACCTCCGAAGAGATCTAGGCGAGCTTCTCTTCCATTTGCGTCGTGCTCCTCTTGATTTCCCACAAATGGCGGACGGGACCTACATGTTTTATGCCGACTCCGAACGGCATTGCAAGGCAGATGAGTTTTCACTGAGAGCTTTTCATGGCAGAAATACACCAGGCGCTGCAAACACTGCCGAGGGGCGACCCCGCTTAGAAAATTGTCTTCTAATGAAAAACCTCATTTCTAAATTTTGATGTTGCTTTGCCCGGGGTACGAACCCAGGGCACACGGTGTGATAGGCGGAGCACGCTACATCACACCACGGTGGGATGCTGGTAGCTTTAACAAATACAAAAAAGCTGTATCAGTAGGCAAAAAGGATATCACGAGAACAATACTGTGAGAACTTGGCGCCGACAAATGAGGCAACAAACTTCGCAAAATACTATCAGGATCTAGTTCAGCCCCTAGTAGCATAGGAAGTCTGATGGCTCATGGACCGTCTCCAGTCAGGAAACTCTACAGGTCTTGATGGAGACACTCTTTCCGAGATGCACGGATACGACAGCACGACGATGCCAGAAAAACCGCGCACACCTCCGGAAACCGACGTCACATACATCATTGACCGGGATGAATATCATGGGCTATAAAATCATTCGAACCCTACAAATCGGCGGGACCGGTGGTGTGATACCGGCTATGTTACAAGCCGCTTGTGACAAATTGTAGATGTGTCACGCCAATTCTCAAGATGCTACAAGATGGTTATGTAACCGAAGCCTGGAGAATGTACGGGTGGTTTTCAGTCCAAAGCAGGAGAAAAGTTAACCACTCGGAAGCCAAAGACTATAGACCAATAAGCCTCTCCTCATTATCCTTAAAACACTGGATAGACTTATCGATCTACATATTAGAAACATGCCACCTCTGGCAGATAGATGCAGCTCAGCATTGCATACCAAAAGGCAAATCATTGAAAGTGCCTTCATGAGCAGTCAGTGCCATCAAGAAACTCATTAAGCTGCAAGGAATACACGTTGGCAGCTTTTCTCGACACAGTGGCCATCTGCAAAGCTCTTACACAATATGAACCCAAAGCTCTATAGTTGCATGGATCGATCTATGCTTAGGGTAGAGTTTCAACGCAACTTTAGGACTGTTCTATGGCAAAATGAACCCGCCCGCCCAGGCGGGGTGCTATCGACTCTTCTCGGGATACTGGTGGTCACGAAATCTTGAAATCTGTAGGAGAAAAGTAAGAAAGGTAGTTCGACGCCGATGATTAGGGATTCTGACCAGGAAAATCTTGTCACTTCAGAAAACTCATGGAAACGGCACTTGCGACATTTCGCATGGCAGGGCAAATGGGCTGGGGTAAACCCAACAACCGAACTTGCTGCTCACGACAAAGACAAGTGCCACTTTAACTTACCGAGCTAAACGCACCTTTAACTATCGCAAAAATATGCTATATTCCTATATATATCCTATATAATCCAAATTAAGCTGGAGAAGGAACGTTGAGATGAGATGAAAGAAAGCTCTAGTAGCATACTACGCTGCAAAAGGCCTTTGGGCGGAACGGGGCCTGGCACCACATGTCATTCATGGTATGTACAGCAGAGTCATTCGACGATACTAACATATGGAGCTCTGGACTGGTGGAAGGCGCTAGACAAAAAAGAGTAATCAACAGAGGATCGGAAGGTACAAAGGCTGGAATGCCTGGGAATGTTAGGCACCGTGAGCAGCGCACCTCAGGAAGCGCTAAATGTAATCTTTCAAATGACGCCTCTACAAGTCTTCGTACAGCAATTAGCCGACTAGATGAGCTCTACTGACTAAGAGAATCCAACACGTGGAAAACAGCTAAGCACGGTCACGCGACGATTCTGGAAGATATGATGAAGGGGCAATTAAACGGAGTAATAACCGACCTAACATCCAAAACAGACCACATCAGAAGGGTTTTCGACTTCCAGGTTCAGAGCATACGATATCCTTTAAGGGAGGAATGGGAAGTAGGCCTAAACAACGGCAGGGCATCACAATCTACACCAACGGCACGAACGGGAAAAGCGAACTGCAGCTGGGATGTACTCAATTCATCTACAGTTAAGCCAGTCATTCCTACTTCCTGACGCATGCAGTGTATTCAGCGAGGTCTATGCCATAGACAGAGCGGCAAGATAGTGCGGTCTCCACCACCGACGTATCAATCTTGTGACAGCAAGCCGCCTTAAGGCATAGAGCCAACATGATAAAATCGAAGGGAGTCGATCTACCACTTTCTCACAAGGCTCAGATTTCTGGGCTCACGGTTCTCGACAGCTTGCAGAGTTGGAGTGACGTCTCGCTTCTATTCTTGGGTTCATCAGGAAAGCAAGTGATTCGTTGAGCACCCACTAGGAGGTAATGGGTGTTTAACGAATTCCTGTATTTACTGAGGGCACTCACAATAGACAAAAATGTCTCCGACTGCAAGTGTGGTAATACTCACGCACGCCCTCCTAACCTAACCTACTCCACCAATACAAACGCAGCTTTCCCGTAGGAGCACAAAACAACATTAACCGTTTCCGGGTTACTTCCAGCTAAAGTGTTTGCTCGGGTGGTCAGTGATGATATATAGTGAAATAATCGGCTTTTTCTACTCCAGGACCACCGCACAGTGTAACTTTTTTCACTTTTAGGATGCAAAAGTCTAAAAAACAATGTTCTCCAGTCTCAAATGTTTTGACATGCAACAGATTAAGAAAACAACTGTTGCAAAGAAGAAAAACCACGATCACCATGATACAGCATTATGAAACTTGATAATGAAACAGTGTAAAAATCAGTTCACAGTCCAAAATTTTTGACCAACTTTGTGGCCACGTGGTGGATTTTTCGATGTTTTGACTTCAAACTATTTTATTTAACATACTTGGTAGTTGTACAGCATTGCAAGTCAGCCACGTAGGCATTTTTTTAAATTTTATTTTCTCTGTTTTAGACAACCACTAAAAGTTTGGTAAGCTTAGAAAATGTTTCGTTTTCAATAGAATAAAAACCTTGCTGATTCCGCCCAATTCCATTGAACGAATACATACACATTAAAGGGAATTTCATATAGTTTCAGATAAAAAACAAACCATTGCGAAATTTGCGTTTTTCTTTGTGATCGCCAACTTAAGGTCTCTATGCCCTCGCTCACGTATGAAGCGCAGTGACCTAAAAATGGAATATCCTCATCAAGTCTACAATACTAGATCCCAAAAAAGACAGTTATACTGAAATGGTTAAAAAACCCAGAAAGAGGAAACTTGTGCACTGAATAGCCTTCATTGTTTGTAATATGAGTTTTCCCATAGTTAACGAGTGTGCACTTATCCCCATCAACTTATGTATGCACGCCTACCTGAGGATCGTCTATTATGGGTGATACTTCTAAGCAATTGAGTGCTTCGGGAATATACATATGTATGTATACATCACATAGACGTCTACCTACCGCTCTATTGGCATATACATCACCGCAAAAGTGCTACATATGTGGGGCTTCTCAAAGATACGAACAATATGCGAGCCCTGTCAGAGCGAAATTTGACAAAAGCATGCTGCTTTCAGAATTTCCCCTTTACATTCTTGGATACGATGCATGGAATGTACGCTACACATCGCTTATCGAATGGAAATGAAGACCTGGTGTGTGCGGGCGAAGAAAATAAGGAAAATATGAAAAAGAAGAAGAACATATCCAAAATAGATTCAGGAAAGAAGTTGGTCTTTTGATGTTGATATGCCTAAGCAAAAACCGGCAACACAAATGTAAGGTCACT
This sequence comes from Eurosta solidaginis, assembly GCA_029619165.1. Classification (NCBI taxonomy): domain Eukaryota; kingdom Metazoa; phylum Arthropoda; class Insecta; order Diptera; family Tephritidae; genus Eurosta; species Eurosta solidaginis. Next base: position 66,603 of record JARSSU010038428.1, read on the forward strand.
TACTCAAACCAGCTAAACCAAACATTCACATCAATGTCAATGAGACAGTTAATCAATTTTAATACAAGAATAACCGAATCATCACAAACCAAAATAGACCTTCTCTATAACAATAGCGGTGATATCGAAATACAAAACTTAGAGAATCAGAGAATATCTGTTTAGGCCACAGGCTAAATATATCCCTCGTAACATAATTTTCTTTACTCTATTTTCCTTTGTTCTCTACCACCCACATATGCTTGTGATAAATAATACACACAAGCATCTGTGAGTGGTAGTAGTATGTATCCTAGATTTTTACCGCTGTGAGCCCGCGGCACAGCAACTTTGTTGCCGGGAAACCCAACGAAGGAGCTGTATCGTGGGTTCATCGGCTCATGTGGCAAAGAGGCTCGATCTCTTTTTATCCAGCAGCCAGCGAAGGTACACGTTATCCCACGTTCACGTAAGTGTACATCTAATACAAATATATTTAATATTTCAACTTTCCACAACATTTATTAAAATCTTCTTAACACTTGTTGTATTTATACATTAATGAAAGCCACTTGTAATTCCTTTTTATTAACACGAAACCTTTTGTGTTCTTATTTTCTTCCCTTTTTCTCGCCTTAACCAATCTTTAACAAATACGTGGGTGCGCGCCGTTGCCACCACGCATTTGATCATGGTCCTTACCACGCGGTAAGAGAGCCAGTCACATAATTACAGTCCACTCCACTCCCTAGGCAAGTAATCAGAAGCAGTCAAAAAGTTCAAGGAAGATAATATCAACCAAATTTACAATCGTGATAATATAATCGGCAGCGTTTGCACACAACGACCCTTTGGCAACACCAACATCAACAACTCCGACATCCACAAAAAAATCAATCTATTACTCCGGATTAACGAATTAATTAAAAGGTACGTGGTTTATTCCGTGCGAGGTAGTTTTTTGTTGTTAATAAATCTTTCGAAATAAAATTATAAATTGGTTATTTCCGATCAAAAAGTGCAAGTGAGTGTTAAGTGAAAAAATTTATATTTCGTGCAAAAATAGAAAAAAAGCGCTTAACGCAGTTTCTTAAAGTTTGTGCATCACGCCTTGTGACTATCCGGAATAATCCCCCACCCGCGGTAAGATTTTCCGGACACAGCTCAAGGTAGCACAACACTGCTCCAAAAGGTTAACATAACCTAAACACCGCTTAGCGCCACTGTTTTACTTTCGCCTTTGCATAATTTCATAAAATAAAAAAAAATAGATATTCACACAATTAAATTTTGATTTTTAAGATTATTTAACCAAAAATTTTATTTAATTTGCGCGCACATTCAATTAAACACATTTTCCACATAAAAATCACTTGCGCTTATTTACACGGGCAATACGATCGCAATTAGTTTGTTGCTATAGCACAAAGTGCACGTAGTTTCATACACACATATTGTTGTTGTTGTTTCGGTGGCCAATAGCCTTATTCCTTGCACAATTATTTAAAAATTGAAGAATTATTATTCTCACTTGCGGCAATATACAAATCAGTTTTGACTGATCTAATTTTGTGATACAAAAGTTCACAGTCCTTGGTTAAATTACCAAAAAGTCCATAACAAGCGTACATCACTGACACCATTTTTGCACTAGCCATTACTTATTGGCTTAGACAATTCAGTAGCAAATCTGCATTAGCACATTCCTTGACATTTATGTGGGTGCGCGCCGTTGCCACCACGAAATTGTACTTATCCCATTTAGCACATAGCCTCTATACAGTCCTTTTTTACGTTAGCCATAACTTATCGGCTTACACAATCAATGGTACATTTGTGTATACATACGCATACACACAATCTTTTCACTAATCACATTATCACTTCCAAGTTCGATCCTTTGGCAACATTTTCACTCACTACACTCTGCAAAGGCAATTCTTCTTAGTTTTTTATAAATTTATCGGTTTTCATTTTTATACACAATGGAGACCTATACACGCCAAGCAGATGCAGTGACGGAGTATAAAAATGACTTCAACGACATGTCACCTTCACAACACAGTAAACACTCCCTTATATACCAAAGGGATGAGTTAAAAACTCTGTGGGAAGCTACGAAGGTGCATACGAAAAGCTCGTAGGTTCATCAGAGCTTGAGTCAAAGGACTTATCGGCTATCAAAAAGAAGCATAAAATGTGCTATTTCAGCTTCCTAAAGTGTCAGGCGGCAATAGCTGAGCGTTTAGAAGATTTGAAAAGAAAGATAAGAAAGTAGATGTCTCAGATAATATGGAATATCATGTGCGCCTGCCAGCGTGTGATACGGATATTTCAAAGGTGACTATATTTCATGGCCGTCTTTTAGGGACATGTTCACTGCTATATATATTATAATAGTAAACTCCATGCAGTACAAAAAACTATACTATTTAAGGCAAAAAAACCCAAGGGGAGGCCAAAGAATAGTGGAACGGTGTTCCTTAACGACAGACGGTTTCGACACAGCGTGGAAAAATTTGTGTGACCGATACGAAAACAAACGTATCTTGGTTAATGCCTAATTAAAAATTCTTTTTAGTTTGAAAGCAGTTGAGAGTGAATGCGGTAGCTCCATTAAAAATACTGCAACGTGAAATAAACAATTGCATCTCAGCGCTTCAATGTCACAAGATTGACATATCAAACCGGGATGCAATTCTAACGTATTTGTGCTCCACAAAACTGCCGAGAAACCACACTGGTCTCTATGGGAACAAACCATAGAAAATAAAACAGAAATTTCAAAATGGGCAGACATGGATAAATTCTTATCCAGCAGATTCCAAACGTTGGAAACTGTCGTAGATATAAGAGGGGGTACGGTTTCAAAACCCTCTAAGCCACATTCTTCTCGTTCCTCGCAGATACATCGTCAAACGATTAGGGTCCTATCTGGCAAGTGCAACCGTAGCCAAACCTACGTGTAAGATGTGCAAAGTCCTGCACATCGAATTGCAAAGTGCGAAAAAGTTCTTACATTAACGCCTACTAAGCGGTTTGAACAAATTAAGAGCAGCGTGGGTGTACAAAACTGCCTTTCTGCTGACCATTCGGTACACAAAGTGCACCAGTCAAGTGAACTGTGCCACATGTCATTTAAGACACAATACGCTGCTTCACATTCCGAATCAGCCCAAACCACAAATTCGGTAGATACGAGCGGAGCATCAACGTCAAGAGATGCTCAAACGCGTCGCAATGCTGAAAAAGAAAACAGTTCGATTAATAATATGAACTCATGCTTCGCAAATACAAGTAAAGGAGTGCTATTAGGGACAGCACAGGTAAATATTCATTTAAATGGTGTGACTTATTCGGCGAGAGCCCTAATAGACTCGGGATCTGAATGCTCATTCATAACCGAGAAACTCAAGCGCAGAATAAATCTGCCAACTAAACGCATGCATGCCCAAGTTTCGGGCATCAATAATACAATGTCTGCACAAGTAAAAGAAGCGTGCAACATAAAATTGCGGTCACCAACAGACCATTAATCGAGATCAATACGATCATGCTGGTTTTACCACAATTAACATGGAATCTTCCAACTTGCCAAATAAACGCAATGACTAGGCAAGCATTCCCTGACTTAGTACTGGCTGACAAACGATTCTTTGTCAATGAGCCAGTCGATCTAATTCTGGGCGGAGACATATACCCCCAAATATGTTAGGCGGCATTAGGAAAGATGTGCTAAACACATAATAGCACAGGAACCGGTGTTCGGCTGGATTTTGACAGGCCGGACAGATGCGGTTGATACAAATAAGACCCTAGTTTCAAATTTTAACGAGGCCACTTTAGGCAAACAACTCGCGGCTTTCTGGGAGATAGAAGAAATTCCAAAGAAGAGGAGCATCAATAACGATGACACTTACTCGAGGGGCTATACAAATCCACAACAGTTCGGAACAACGATGCAAATCTAAACTGTAAAAATGAAAAAATTCGTAATAAACCATAACCCCCTAATTTTAATATAATTCCTGCTAAAATTATTGAACCTGAAATAGGAGCCTCCACATGAGCTTTAGGTAATCATAAATGTACTAAAAATATAGGTATTTTTACTAAAAAAGGTATAATTAATGACAAATATAATAAATCATAATTAAATAAATAATTATACAAAAAATAAAAATTTAAATTTATGAAAATATTGTATAAATAAAAAATACTAATTAATATAGGTAAAGAAACAAATAAAGTATAAAATAATAAATAAATTCCAGCTTGTAAACGCTCAGGTTGATAACCTCAACCTAAAATTAAAAATAATGTAGGAATTAATCTACTTTCAAAAAATAAATAAAACATAAATAAATTTATTGAACTAAAAGTTAAAATTAAAAATATTAATAAAATTAAAATATTTAATAAAAATAAATTTTTATAATTATCCAATTTATTAATTATATAACTAGCATTTAATATAAGGATACAAATTCAAACTCTTAATAAAATTAATCCATTTGAAAGAACATCTATCCCTAAAAAATAAGAAATATTTATAAAATAATTAAAACTAAAATTAAATAAAATTATTATAAATATTATCAAAAATAATAAAAATTGAACCGTTCAAAAATTTTTTTTTATGAAACAAATAGGAAATATAAAAATTAATATAAAAATAAATTTCAACATTATAATAAATTAAAAGATTGAAAATAATCATTTCCATAAGTTCGAATTAATGAAACTAAAATTGAAAGACCTAATACTCCTTCACAAACTCTAAAAATTAAAAACAAAATTCTAAAAAATAATCTATAGTCTATCAAATTTAAATATATAAATAATATAAAAAATAAACTCAAAACAATATATTCTAATCTTAATAATATTGATAACAAATGTTTACGATTAGAAACAAATACCAAAACTCCAATTAAAAATAAAATAAAAGGTAACATTCAATATAAAATGATTAACATTAGTTTTAATAGTTTAACAAAAACATTGGTCTTGTAAATCAAAAATAAAAATCATTTTTTAAAACTTCAAGAAAAAAGAAACTTCTTTATCATTAATCTCCAAAATTAATATTTTAATAAACTATCCCTTGTATAATTCAATTATTTTTTTTTATTACTACATTAATTTCTAGATTAATTTTTATTCAAATAAACCATCCATTAGCTATAGGACTAATATTACTTATACAAACACTACAAATTTGCATATTAACAGGAATACTATATAAAACATTCTGATTTTCTTATATTTTATTTCTAATTTTTTTAGGAGGAATATTAGTGTTATTTATTTATGTCACTTCACTAGCATCAAATGAAATATTTTCATTATCAATTAAAATAACAATTTCATGTATTATAATATTCATTATTATAATAACAATTTCAATTTTCTTAGATAAACCTTTTATATTAAACTACATAGAAAATAATGAAATAAAAACAATATATGATATAAAATCATATATACAAGAAAATTCTATTATACTTAATAAATTATATAACTACCCAACAAATATAATAACTATTATATTAATAAACTATTTATTAATTACATTAATTGCCGTAGTA